>CABFVX010007798.1:2235-19665 GCA_902151425.1 Timema shepardi
GGGGTGAATTGCTCACCTCAAACCCCAATGCTCGTGGGTTCAAACCCAACCGGGGACGATGGATTTTTCTTCGACCGATAAAAATCCGAATCACAGCTTCCTTCGGAGGGAAAGTAAAGCCGTCAATCTGAAATCGATTGTGGAATGTAAAATAACCCGGGAAGAAATGTGAAAATACCTTTTCCGGCAAAATTGGTCTACTCTTTCGATCTCGCTGATAGAAATGCTCGTGTGCTGCTGTAATCGGTTGGTTCAAAAAGTGCACGCTAAATACCTGATATATATTTAAAGTTATTCGTTCAGCCACTCGGGTCGTCATTTAGCCTGAAAGTAGATCAGCTGGTCTTAAAAATTATCTGTAGTTGGGTCGCTCAGGGAGTTTCTTGGGATGCGTCCAAATAAAACTGATGAATTGATTAGAATAAGTTGTTTTGTACTATATTTTTCTAAACATCTAGTCCATAATCTGATTTCGGAATGTGGCCGTTGTGTATTTGATAGTAAAATATGATTGCACCCTTGAATACGCATGCATAAATAAAAACAATATACACTTTTTTTTTAGTTAATATATATAATAAGATAACAAAATTCATTCTTTAATATATATATTATTTAAACCCCTAAATTCCCTAAACACCAGTTAATATTGTGCCTGAATTTTGTAACTATCAAAGTTTATTTATTCATGTCATATAGTGAGAAGAAATATTTCTGCGTATGTATGATTCCAATATTATTTCAGATATGAATTAGGTAGGTGTTTTGTTTTATCACACCTAACGTAAGCGAGTCATACCGACCGAGCGGCCACCGCTGTTAGCGATATTAGTATTGTACCAACATTTACGGATAGAGGGTATCGTGTGGTCGACACAACGTCATTGCCGTGAAATGTATTATTGGTTAAAATGGGGGCTTCTCCTTTCACAAAGTTGAGGAACTAGTTTTTGGGCCTGTCCTAGAATAAGTTCAAATCTCCTTTGAACCGCTTCGGTGGCCGCATAGTCTAACGCGCTATCCTCGCAATAGACTAGACTGTCAATGGTGTACTGAGTTTTTTCCGAAATAGTTTTCCACACTCCCTACATGCAAGTGTGGATACATTTCCTCTCAATAAAACCTTTCTTATTCCTAAAACCATTAGCGTAATTAGTAGATAAGCGTATAACTCGAACGGGTAGTAAGATTCTGTGCAAAATAAAACTGTTGCTTAGATTTCGACTCCTACAATAACTTTCACGTTTTCTAAACATTTCCAAGTAAGAAGAAAACTTCTGTACATTATGAATAGTTATGAAACATCTCACTAAATATGACATATGCTTTTAAAACACTACTAGATTTAGTAGTGAGGAACGAATTGGTAATTAACTTATGGAAATCAATTGTAGACGTTACAGGAAAGGTTGAATGTTAGTGTTGGTTGGTATTCCAGAGTAAAGGTTCACTTTCATTCAAATAAATATAAAAATTTGAAAACTAATAATAAAATCAACTCTCACTAGGGGCAGTCAACCTTCACGGACAAAGATAAGTTATTATTATTATTATTATTATTAGCACCGCGTCTTACTACGGAATGCGAACCACGGTGGAGGCCTGGCATTCCCCACATTCACAAGATGTCTTGTCAGAGGTAAAGGAAGGGTTTGGTAATCATATAAATCTGTGCCGGGACCGAGGATTGAACCCCGGCCGCCAGCATAGAAGTCTGACACCTTACCCTTAGACCGCCAGGTCACGGACAAAGATAAGTGAAAATTGATTATCACGAAAAACAAAATCATTCACTGATCTAATCTTTTTTACAAATATGCCTAGACCCAACCTAAAAATGTACTAATAGAATACTTAAAGTGGGATGGAAGGGTACGCGAGAAAAAGCCAGTGTTTTTGCAGTTTTTATGGCTTTTTTTTCATAATAAATAAAACATTGCTCCAGTACGAAAATAGTTGTTTTTTCGCCACATAGTAATATCAACAATTGTTGAATATCTGTCAAGGGTGTCCTAAAATTTAACGACAACGTTTTATCTTGATTTAAAAAGTTTGTCATCTAATGCCGCTATGCTCATGACGGATATTCAAACATTGTTGAGGTCAACATGTGAAGAAAAGTAAACTGCATGCTTCTGCTGGAGAAATGTTTGATTTAATTTGACCAAAACAATATATTTTTTGCTATAAAAATTGAAAAAACCCTGGCCTTTTCTCGCGTCCCCTTCAATCCCACTTCAATTGTATATCAATAAAAACTCTCTCACAGTATGCATGCCCTTTTTATTTCAAACTTTCCTATACCTGATACGGTGAAGGTCGACACTCGCTAGAGAATATCAACCTTCCCAAGTGAATGTTGATCACTGATCAGTAGGGGTGTGCGAAGCTCACTTTTTAAATGCGAAGTCGAAGCGAAGCTAGTAACATGCGAAGAAAAGACGAAGTTGAAGATAGGATTTTTGTCGTAGTCACTATGATAGTTGATTTAAAAATTAAAATTAACTCTTTTAAGTACCCGCTTTTTATTTATGATTACTTTATGGATGTTGTTATTTAATTACTAGTTAGGTGACCTGGTGGTGTAGAGGTAAGGTGTAGGACTCCTGTGCTGGGGGTCCAGGTTCAATCCTCAATCCCGGCACTGATTGCCAAACCCTTCCTTCACCTATGACAAGACGTGTGTATTAATCGCAACTTTTGAATGTGTGGAATGCCAGGCCTCCACCGTGGTTCGGATTCCACGTTAAACTGTAGGTCCTCCATTTCATCTCACAATCAACCCTACCATTACACATTAGCGTAAGTGCGTATAACCCGAACGGGTAATAAGACGCGACGCTAATAATAGTTACTAATTGGTGTTAAAAGACTTTATTAGCGGTTTTAAAACTATAATATCTTGAAATGTGTAATATTTAGTGATTTATTGAAGCTTTATCATTTCGGAAGATATTGTAGGTGTCGGAAGTCGAAACTAAGGATATTTGACCTTCGACATTTTGGAGTTCCGCACATGCCTATTGTTAAGTATTAATACATTTTCAAGGTTCACTGAAAACTCCAGTAAAAGTGTACCTACCCTGGTGTAAATGAAACACCCTGTAACACATACACAAAACATATGTCAGAAGAAATTAAAGGTTTTGTTTTAGCGTAGGCCACCAGGTTATGTTGGTTAGACAATTATGGTCTTCTACTGGCAGTGGCGGATATGTAACCGTCTTCTGAGGGTGGACCACCATGAGTACGGGTACTTCGTCCCGATGAGATGATGTGATGATTATGATAATTATGTGGTGCTAGTAGACGTTTTAAATCTAACCTAATCCTAACTAACCAGGCCATAGTAACCATGGGAACAATTCCACTTCGAGAAGAATACCTATAATATTGCCCGGGAATTGAACCCGGGACCTCCAGGTTAGTAGCCAGGAATGATGACCACTATACTAGGAATCCGACCATTTGAAGTTTAAAAGCTTGTTATAAAATGGCATAGGGCCAACAAGCCGTCATGAGAAATTATAAATACAATAATAAATGAGTCTTGGGGTATTTACAATGTTGTAATAAGAAATGTAACAAAATTTGAAGCAGGCCTATATGAAATATTTTACTTTAAAATATGTAGCCTATATTAATATGGGTTTTGAAGTGCAGTAAGTGAGCTATAAGCACATTGAAAAATGAAATATGTTAAAATCATATTGCTATTTGCAGGAACAATAGGTTAGAGCACTACAAAATAGTATTCTAACACAGACTAGTGATTTAATGACTTATATTAACGTAAGCAAAAATAAAGTAGTTATATAAGTAAACACCTCTTTTTTTATTATTGTATTCAATGTCGCCAATATTATTTTGTTCAAAAGAAAAATACCTGCCAAGTGCTCAGCACCATGGATTGGCAGTTACTGAAGCAAAGAAAATATAATACCCAAAACTATTTTCTTTCTTGCAATATTTTACATTTTGATAATCTATCTCGTTCGAATTAGATATGACGAATTTACAAGTGCATTTTTGATTCTTAAGATAAATTCAGATATATCATAAAATAATAAATTGTGTTTTTTTTCTCCACTTTTCTCTTCAAATATAGGCCTCTGCACCTACTGGATAATTTAAAAATTAAAAGTATTGATATTTGGTGTCATCCCATTTCAGTGCCTGCGCCTACATCGAGTTTGAACCATCCCACTTCGGCACCTGGCTTAAAATTTAGGTTAGGTTAGTTTACGGTAGTCATGTTAAACTTTTTATTTTATGAAGAATCAAATAGCCGAAGCTATTATTTATTCTTTTTATAGAGGAATTCTTCATAAAGATATCATATTCGATATCATATGCGATCCCTTGCAATTATTATAACTCTACAAGTGGCAGCAATAAGACAACTCCCGCGTCGAAGGTGGCTGCGTTATCTGATAGCTCGTGATCTTAACAAAAATAAATCACACATTAGTAACCGGTGATTTCCGCACGTCCATCATAGACTCTGCCTTAAAATATGAGCAGGGGACGATTCCTGGATAGCTCAGTGGTCAGAGCATTGGTGTGCTAAGCCAAAGGACCCGGCTCGATTCCCGTGTCCAAATGTCATTTTTCAATTTTCAGAATTTTTTAATTTTATATTCAAAATCGTTGATCACACAATTTTTCAAGAAATCACAATCAACTAACTAATCACGATCGACAGGTGCTGAAGCGGGGCTAGACCCTGCTATGTCACAACAAAACCATATCTTCGTTTCAAACTTGGCATGTACCAAGCTTTGCTCTGACTCCGACACCTTAGCTCAGTCGGTAGCATGTCTTAGCTACTGAGTTAGGGGTCCCGGGTTCGATTCCTGGCATTGCTGACAAATGTTTCATCGGTGAAATGTGGGTTCCCCATTAACAAGTGCATGTTAAATACCTCATATAAATGAAAACAACGAAAATGACTCCACTTCGCATTTAAAAAGTTACCTTCGTACACCTTAATTAGTTTGTGAGTCTTGTGCTGATATAATCCGTTTGTTCAGAAAGTGTAACTAAATACCGTAAATTTATTTTTAAAATTAAGGTTTTCTTTACAGTGTAGACGGTAGAGGAGCAGCAAGTCAACCTCTATATTATATTTCGCCATGCTTGTTTCACCCCTTCCAGTCATTAGAAGGGCAATACATTACACAGAACCGCGCGAGCGGCGTAAAAATTATGGCGATTCATTAAGGTCTCATCCAAACATGGGCTGCAAAATGGAGTCCGGACCACCTCGGTCTCCCGCCCACCTATCCTTTTTAACTCGTAAATAAAGGGGAGTATTTCAATTCCGCGTTCCTCCTTTCGTTTTGACGGGAATTTATACATCTTTTTTTATTGTTATTATTATTTGAGATGGGCTGGTAGAAGTGAGAAGATGATCGTTTTTAGTTGAGTTAGAACTTGTGGAAATGTAGTTTGTGTCGTATTTTAACGTGAAAGCACGATGCGCTGTGTAATATGAAATATTTATTTCACATTTGTTGAAATTTATTGGCTGAAATGATGAGAAACTGTTTCCAGCTGGATGAGCTAAACTGTAGAATGGAATGGATATGGCATGAAAATATTATATATATGAGGCGTGCAGTGGCAAAACTCGCCTTGTCCAGTCCAAGTGATTTTGAGTAAATTAGGAAAAACTTATTTAACTTTACGTTTTGAATTTGGTAGTTACTTAAATTGCAACGCAACAATATATAGTAATATGTATATTTCCTTTAATATAATCCAGATTTTCGGACATAGTCAGGAGCTATTTTATTAAATGTTTTGAATAAGGCAAGTTTTGAAAGAAAAAAACATTGTGAAAGAACTTTTAAAAATATGTATTTGTCTTTAATATTATACAACCTGTACAACTGAAAAATGTGTTAAAAAATGTTTTTATAGAAACTTAAATGCTCGGTTCATCTTAATCTTAACTCTTCAAGCCCAATGTTTCTGTCATTTTCAGTTGTAGATTTCTCAAATTCAGCAATGAGTTATTTGTAAAAGCTTAACTCTTCCAACTGTATTCATTCCAATCCAAAATGCTTCACCAAGAGTTTGTTCACATCCTCAATCTTCGCTTTCTTCACCGGCACCCCCACTGACATCTCATTAGGTGTGATGAGCCCAGGGTGTTGTTTATTCCTTTTGCAGATTGTCTGAGATGCACCAATAGCGACCCTATAGTTCACTTCATCTCTTACAGTCTTTATTATGGTTGAGACTTCGAAAAACCTAAGGTTATAATAGAAATGTGAAAGGATAGTATACTAAATAAATTAATAAAAAGTTAAAAATTATTAACAAGTTAAAATTAAATATATTTTAATATTGAGAAACAAGTCAATATGCGCTTTCGAGAAGCATTAAAAATATATGAGATAAAAAATAAAAAGATTAAAAATATTCATGACATAACATAATTATCAAGTCAAATGGTGAACATCATTCAGAAATATATATACATGAAAACATATTAAAATAATTAATATCAGAAATGAATTGAGGATAACATACAATTAAAATTCAAACAATGAAGAAGGCTAATTTAAATGGAGTAAACCTGTGAAAGTATTGTGTTACAGGAAATGTATATAATGTGAAATAAGGCTGAAAACGCAACAAGCCATTAAAAAATGTTCAGTGTCTAAGTGAAGAAACGAAGTATTAAACTTGTTTTCAGTCCCGTTACTCCTTGGGCAAGTATCAGCGTTTAGAAGCCGATTAAACTTTGGCCGACATGTTTCGGTACGTATGTACTATATTCATGGCGCTGTAAAATGAAATTAAAGACTATTAAAACCAATCAGGGGAAAGAAAGAATATTGAAGGATAAGTTAGACAGTGAGAAAATAAAGATAACTAAAAAGTAAACAAACGAACTTACCAGTGTCGTCGTGCGAGTACACAGTTAATGTTATGAACTAAATGTTGAGACTGAATGAGTGTGTGGTTGAAACCGACTGAAGAGAGAAAAAACACAAGACTGTCGATATGTTGCCATGGCAATGAAGGTAAACGTGATCACGGTGTAAACTGGTGGTAGGGAAAGGCAGAAAATAATGAAAGTGAAAAAAGATTAAAACACGGATGGATAAATAAATGGAAATGAAAATACGGATGGAATGGTAAACAAATCTTCTCGATCGGGTCATTGACTACACTGGAAGGAAGGGCAGGAAAACCAGAGGTTATAGGATTTTAATATCTTTGGGGAGATGAGCTAATGGGTTTACTAGAATCTGGTTGGATTGTTGTCATTGTCCGTTGATGATGGATTTATTTTGAATTATAGCAGCTTGTATAGTTGTCGAAGTCTTAACCATAATTATTACTGCTCCTTACTTATTTAAATTTAGAATGTTTTCTAAAATGGTATTAAAGTATTGTTTGTCTTCACTCTTTTGAAAATCAATCTTTTGGTGGGAGCGAACTTGAAATGCCACTGGCTTGGGTATTTTAAAACATCAGCTGTAGAAGTTTTTCGGTCATAAACTGGTACATCAGTTCCTAATTTTATGACAGATCCATGATCAGCAAAGCTACTATGTTATTATTTTGGGCAAATGATTGTATCCTTTTCTACTCTACCAAATACTCTATCGGGGGGTGTGTAGGAATGGCCACCTATAGGAAAAATAGTCTGAACATTCCCAAGAGCTTCACACTGCAGTCATTTCATAACCCTAGCATAGTTATTTTCTTATTTTGTCCAGAACATCCATCAGCAAAAAGTTGAACATGCTGTATTCCAGAAAAGTAACTATTTTTTAGCACATGATGAACAGCAATTGTGATTTCATTGGATCCTTCGAAATGCGCGTGTTCCGTCCAAGTATAAATTGTGACTGTGTCTTTTGTTTGTTCCGTCCTTTTCAGACTGTAAAATTATACAGTTATAACCGGCAGCTATAATATGATAATTGATCCGGCATTTTAGGAAGAACCATATTTTTCTGGCAATCGAAAGAAAACTTACATACACCTTCTTCTTTAAACATTTCAAAAATTGCCTTTCCTTAATCTTGTCAGTGTATCCAGTTTGGTATCCTCACTTAAATCTAGCCGCTTTAATTTACCTTTCGGTTCAATACAAGTTGAGAACGCATCTGTGGCTGGGGTCTCGCAGCTTATGTAATAGTCTGTAACAAAAATGGACCTGAAGTATTGGTACTTGACTCTAAATTGTAGATCTTTACAATTTGAGTTGTAAATCCTCCACAACTTCCTAATGGTACCGTCACTTTGTAAATATTTCCTTGTTTATTTGTTGCGGGTGTAATGTGATTCCACAAGTTTCAATTCTTCAATAAGGTTCTTAATTGACTCGTTTGACTTCACTGCTTTTGACCGTTTAGCTCCACACCGGTTTTCTTTTGGCGACCTTCCTGTGTCTAAGTATCGTTTACAGCTACTAAATAATTTTGGATCGCTTTCGTTGCGGTTGCCGTTGTGTGGTGTACATCAAAATAATTGTCTTTAACTATTTTTGTAGTATATTCATAGAATCCTTCATGAAATCACCTTATGTCTTGCATCGACAATCTTGAACATTTGTAAGCCCCTGATTTGTGACCAGCCACAATTAGGTTTTTTGGGCAATGTCTTGGGAACATACCTAAAACAGAGTAAAATAACACGGATTTATATTACTTTCTAATGGCAGACTTAAGGTAGGCAAGGACTTGGCCATAACACACGTAATAACTACTGAGACCTTACAGTGTAAAGTTACATTAAAAATATATATATTTAAGAAAGAATTAATAAAGAAAGATTTTATCAACATAACCTTACAATTCCTACTTCTCTTTTTCAAGCTGCTTCTTTTCCAATTTGCTGGCTTCCTTGTTCTTTTTCTGCTTCTTCCCAGCAAAGCGGGAACTATCTTAATATTTCTATCCATTCAAACTCTTAAAACTTTATAAATTATAGTTATTATGTATTATAACCTTAAGAAAGATAAAAATAAACTTTATAGCACAACACTAACGAATATTGATAATGAATATTGCTCAATGAAACGATTCAAAGTTCGACCAACTTTTCACTAACAAATATCTGTCATGGATAAGACAAGTTCAGTAAAATTATACAATACTCCAAGGAATATCTTAGCGGGATAAGGCAGGTTTTGGAAATAACATTTTAGACTTAGATAAAACGGCATTTTGAAACACCATCGTTGGAAAATAAATGGTACGGAACTACGCACGGACTTTCTCGCTCTATTGTTTGAAAATTGAGATATTTACTCAAAACTCGTATAATGTGTGAAAATAAATAATATACACTGGCAAACCCAAGCATAAATTGCGTTATACTTTTGTAAAACATTTTCTTAGTCCCGATTTTAAATTTTATAATTTTATTTTTAAAGAATTAATGTCCTCATTTGTATGTTTGGACCGATAAAAAAAGAAGATAAACATTGGGTCCACAAGGGTCAACATTTCGTATTAAAATTTCGAACTCTGGTTAAAATTTTCGACATTTTATTAAGTGTTGCTCATCTTCATGTATTGCTATTAAATTCCTCAAATATAATTATTTTTACCAATAAAAAAGTAAATATTTACTATTGAGTCTAAAATGGAGGTAGATCATTGCTGTACAAACATTTCTCCTAAGAGGTTTAAGGAAAAATAACAAACTTTTCGAGAGACTTACTAATAATTAATAGCTCTATGGCATTGGATTATTGCGTTAAAATTTAAGTAGTATCTCTTTACAAATAAAGCTCACAAAATATCAATAGATTTGCCAATATCTACGCCCCTGTTGGTTTTATAAAAAATATACTTAATATAAAAGTTTTTTATTTTTAATAGTACTACAATTTTGCAATTATAAGTTATTTAGTATCTCAAATAGTTGCGGAGATACGGAAATTTAAGCTTATGTAAAGTACCCTAAAAGTAATTTTCACAGGAAAATGAAAAATGGCAAATTTATAATCTTAATCAACGCCTAGATACGAATTTTAATCAAAATTGTTTGAGCTAATTTTGCGAAAATAGATTTTTTCTCTTTTCGCCCTTTTTAAAATACTCTTAATTTTAAGTTTAAACAGACACACAAACAAATGGCATTGCAAAGACCACTTTTTAGGGTTTGGGGGGTCATGAGACGTTGACATCCATCAACATTTCAGGTTAGATTTTTTTTACGGTCGCAATAATTTATATTTTTTAACTTTTCGGACACAAAAGGTAAATATTTGCGTATAGCTTGAAAGTTATTGGTTTTATAAAATTATGCTTCGAATAAAAGATTTGTATTATAAATAGATATACATATTTGTATTGATAAGTAATTTCATATCTCAAATTTTCGGAGAGAAGAGGTACGTAAGATCGCGCACCTAAGCAATAAACCGCCATTTACCCTACATCTTAAAATACAAAAATATGTTTCCTTCACCATGTATTTTATTGATAGCTTATACAAACATATCCATGGATCCCAATCACATTAAAATAATATTGTTGGCAGAAAATACATAAAACCAAATTAGTGTAAATGCGCACTCTTTAGTGCCCTTGCTCCTAAGAGTGCGCATCATCTACCATAAGAGTGTGCACTTAGCAGACATCACATTTAAATATGATAGCTCCTGCAAATGATGAACACTGCTCATTCCACCACTGTTCACACTTAATACACTGTATCCAGTCTTTTGAAATTGGTGCTCAGCACATCCTGGGCAGAAAATAGCAATTTCCATTGTCCTTTTAGTCACAGTCTTCTGTCCTGAACACGAAGTTTTTACTTTTTCACTTTGTTTTTGTAAACATTGCTGCTTTCTCTTGTCATCTGCATGTTGGAGGTAATTTTTAAAGGGAGCACTTGTCATTATCTCTTATCTCCTTGCTTTTCTTGACCTCTTGTCAGTCGTTTCTGCTTTAGGGAGAGGGATAATGTTGGCTGGAGGAATTCCTGTAGCTTCAATGTGTTCACCACAGTAAATTGTAGAATTCTTCTCGGTGCTTTTGGAGAATGTTTCACACCACACAGGATCATCCACTTCAGCCTCAGGAATGATTTATCTAGTGGAAGGTGTTGGATCATCATTGGGTATACACTGATTATTCTTATTGGTGGACATGTGAACATTCATTTCACCGTCAGGGCTGATTCCACTGGTGGAAGCGGTTGAACCCTCACTAACCGTATTAGTCCTACCGGACACAGGAACACTCATCTTACCGTTTTGAATGATTCCACTTGTTGAAGTAGCCTAGTTGGTTCCTCAACTCGGACTGCGTGGGGCTGATCAGTGACGTCAGATGGAAGAAAATCTTCGTCACAGAACACATAAGGGCTATAGGGATAGATACCTGTAGCAGGGAATGATATGTTTTGCTTTCTCCATGGTGACAATTTTTTCATATTTACTACGGAAAAGTAGGCAAATATCGTGCTGGGAAATTGCACGCCCGGGGGGATTGTACATCCATTTGTGGGCTTCATTAGCAAACATTGATTTCAGTGGACCAAAGAATCCTCTGTCAAGGGGTTGTAATTTATGAGTAGCATGGGGAGGTTGTGAAAGCAGAATAATGTTGTGATCACGGCAAAAGAGTACAGCTTCAAGAGAGCAATGGGACAAATTATTATCTAGTACGAGGAGGACTGGGTCATCTACAATTGGTTTGACATAGTTTTTGAAATGCTGAAGCCAGTCAAGGAACAGTTGTGAATTTATAAATCCACTATCGGATTTCATGGGCAAAGAACCTTCAGGAGCATCCTTGAGTAGCTCTTGCTTCATTCGTTTTCTGGCTAAAATAATCGCAAAGGGTACATATAAGCCAAAAGGATTCATACAACAAACTACAGTTAACATATAACATCTCTCTGCAGAAGATACTTTACAAACTGAACGTTTGCCTTTGGGAGAAATTTATTTAGGAACTTTATTTGGAACACAAGAGATTCCACTCTTGTCCATATTAAATATGTGATGAGCACGAAAATCCTTTTCCTCAGACACGACTTTCGAATTATCAAAAAAACGTTGACATTGTGCCTTGTTAAATCCAATAGCCTTACCAAGGCTGCACTTTTCTGGTGATCAGAGAGACAGATTGTTTCTTTTGCAGAAATCTTGTAGCCAATACTGATCTCTTACGTGGTTTGCCAATTCTTGTTCTTGATTTGGTGTAAAAACTGGCTTTAATCGTCCCAGTGACACCGGTACTGTTCCCTGCAACAATGATTACGAATAACTCTAGTTGACTGAGATAGTTGAACTACCGCAGATATAGTTTCAAGCATGAGGTCTGCATAAATGAATTACACTGTTTCTTGCACATTAATAGTAGACTGGTTTGGTAGTTGGGCACTGTAATCCTACCTTCCAGGTGCCCTGGTTGACATCCCAAACTGTCCAGGGTGTGGCTATTAGAGTGACCAACCATGGGAAACTCATGAAATGATGCCTGCTGGGAGGGTTTTCGTGGGTCCGGCCCTAGATGTACCCCATTGCACTAAGTTGCACACCTGCCTCATTCACCCATGCAGACCCAGATTGGGAGTTACATTTACTCTATAGTTTGAGAACATTAGTGTTGATTGAATTTTATTTAAGATACAGACTTAAGTCGTTTCCTTAATGTAGATTCCTTTGTGCCCAAATCCGCAGCAACTTTTCTTTGACTTTCTCCATTTAAAATCCTTTGTTTTGCTTCGTTTAACAATTATTTTGTAAAGTGTTCTGCATCACACTCTTTTATTAAATTCCCTTATTGTGAGTAAATGAAAATTAGTTCCAAAGAGTGCGCAGTAAGAACCTAAGAGTACGCACGCGCACTCTTACGTACATCTCCCCTATGATAAAAAATGATAATTTACGCATTAAACCGGAGACCTTAAAGTCATTTTGCCGAAATATTGCGAGTCGCCATTTTGTTTGGAATCTTTATAAATGTTTAGAAATAAAATGTAATCAAAATCGTTAGAGCTGATTTTGAGAAAATCGACTTTTTATCTTTTTGCCCTTCAGTTAACTACCCTTAATTTTAGGGTTAAATATCCATTTCCAAAAAACCCTCGGGGCAACCCTATGGAAACCCTAGATACCAAGTTTTAGCCCGATCGGTGAAATGGTTTAGGCTCTAGTTAGAGGTACAGACAGACAGACATACATACAGTAGGAAATTCAAAAACAACTTTTTCTGATTCGGGGTGTCATGAAACGTCGAGATTCATAAAAATCTCTAGTTCAATTTTTTTGACAAACACACTACTTTCTATACCTGTAAGTTAGCGAGAAAGTAAAAAGGCGAGTTCTTAAATGAGACAAGTAAAACTAAACAAAAAAATCAAACATATAAAACTAATACAAAGTAAAACTAAGAACCTGAATTTGAATAGAGAAACATTTCGTACTCGGTATTTGAACAATAAAGAGGGCACTTTGGTTTTCTCAATCTTCATCTCCATCACTATCAGCAATGTTGCAACCATCTGGGCAAACAAAAGAACAATGTTGCAGACAAAGATATTGGCCTTGTCAATTTCTTCTCCTCCCAACAAGGCTGGCAACGCTTTCTTGTTGTTGTTTCAGTGACTGCTGAGTTGCTGCTAGACGTATCTGGGATTTGATCTTGGGGAAGAATTTCACGGAGGTGAATTCTTATTGTTCGAGGAAAGTGTGGGAGTGATGACTGCCTAATCAAATGATCTCTTATTAGCTCATTTCCCAGTTCACGAAGGAAAATTCGGCGAGGTGGTACTTCATTTCCGTTTCCCAAACAAATTATTTGGCTGTTAATTCCAGAAACGTTTAACATTGTGGAGAATATTACCATTGGCCATCTTCTTGTGCCTCTTTGGACATTGTATCCCAAACACATTTTGTCTACCATATCCACTCCAATCTCTTATTTGTTATAATAGGTTATGGTTTCTGGGGTTTTTTTCTCCCCACTTTCTTCATCAATTGCTCCATTCATATGCATACTTGAAATTAAAAGAACATTCTTTTTATTCTTTTTATTTTGTGGCACATATGAAACCATAGTGCCGTCTTTACTGAATGCAAAAATACTGGAGAATGGCTGCCTGTTTTTTTTTTTATCTATTTCAGTTATTTTGGGATTTGCCATTTGTTATTTTTTACAACATAGGATAAGCCATACTCGGTTGACAAGACGCGCAGGAGAGTGGTGTCACTAAACCAATTGTCTCCAGTAACATTTCGGCCCGAGTTACGCAGAGGGGTCACCAAACGTTGAACAAACATCTACAGGCTTATTACTAACCTGAAAAGGGCCATCAGGTTGTTTACCTGCATAAATTTGCATGTTGCACGTATAGAAAACTCGTGAATCGACAGCTGCAAATATTTTAATTCCATATTTAGCAGGCTTCGATGGAATATATTGAATAAAGACTTACCTACCTTAAAGCCTCCAGCTTATCATCTACTGTGACATCTTCACCAACATAATAACACTCTTTACAGTTTTTAATAAATTTTTCAAATATTTCTTGAATTGGAGCTAGACGATCTAGCGCTTTTCGCTCTTTTCTGGTTTCCCTGTCATCGAATCTCAGTGATGAAAGTAGGAAACGAAACCTATTGATACCCATGGTGAGACGAAATATCTCAATTCCAAAACCATATTTAGACCATAAATCTGCTAGTTTTAGTTTCGCAGCTTTATATGTTCCAGCTATATAAAGTAGCCCAATAAACGCTTTTATCTCTATTACATCGGTATGCTTGGCGTCTCTTTCACGTGAATAGTTATTTTTAATTGTATCAATATATTGGTTAGTGAATGTGACAATTAGTTCTATCAAACTGTCATCAAACAAGCAAGCCCATGTATCTAAAAATTAATTTTATACCCTTCGCTTTACCCATAGGCCCTGGAAGTCTTCTAATAAGGTTGTGTTTCCCCCTCTTCTTACTGGGGTAAGGAGTTTTTTTCCCCCAAGATATAGAGTCAATCACCTTCCTCCCCTGCTTTCTATGACATATAGAAGAATTCTCACCATCATCGCTGTCTGAGGATGCCTCCACATCACTTTGCTCTGTGTGAGTTCTCTTCCCGTACCTCTATCTCTTCCTCTGCATCAGTGTCACAATCTTCCTCTAGAACTTCTGGAATCAGGTTCGATGGTCTTGGTGATGGACCTGAAGTAGAAGTGGTAGAGGGTTCTTCATCACTTATGTCACAGCCATCAAATAATAGTTTGGTGAACCCTTTCGACGTCGATTGGATTGCTTGGATCAACAAATTTTTGTGGACGGTATAGTAAATCTGAAAATCAGAAAGTTTATTTATTCAAAATATTTTCAAAACAAAAGTTATGCAAAAAATTATTGCTCATAAAAAAATAATCATATGAAGTACAACAAGTATACACGCGTTGTATCTCTGAGATACATGGAAGTTTATCAGCTACTAAAACCCTTTTCAAGGAAAAATATAATCATAGATGAAAGGCATTACATCTTATACCAAAATAAAATGAATAGGGAACACAAAATTAAACATTTAGAAATATTTACAAATCCACACGCGCTGTATCTGTGAGATACAAGGTGCAAGAATCGGCCGTTGACCTCCTTTATCCACGTCCAGTGCTCTACTGACGGAAGAGGGGCCTGTGCTGAAGGAATAGAAGTGGTGGGGATGAAGTCCTTGCAAGCGTCACTATCCTGTCTTATAAAACTGAGCCCATGTATGTGTCAGATACGAGGCGTGTATTGCAGTGTTAACAAGTATTTTCAAATCTTATATATGTATAACGTTTCTTAAATTATCAAAATAATATTTTTTTACGAGAAAACTTTACTAAGGAGTAGTTTACCCAACTAGTGATTTTTTAAATTTTTGTTTCAAACTATAGTTGACTATAATATAATACTATAAGAAAGTATGCAAAATTGTGTTTAGTCATTTATTTTCTTAAAATTGTCCACACAACATCTTTGCTATCATGAAACTTGACTTGTTTAAATGTGTTATTCCAATATGTATCGTGAAAAATAATATATTTATGATTTGTATAGTTTGCATGCTCTACACGCATCAAGTGTGCCTGCCTCAAAATTAGATCAAATATCAATAAATACAACACCCACTAAATTGTTGTTGTAGTTTAGGGAAGTCTATTTTGCATCTGCTCTTCTCATACTACTACTCTTAAATACGTACCTTAGTAAGCACTCGTAGGCACGCGGACAAAGGCGTTAGTTTTTTCTGGCTCGCCCATGTAATAAGGTTGTATCCCCAAACTGTTTCCCATACTATATCCATGCACACGTGGTTATATTTCCTTTATATTATACCTTCCTCGTCTCTACCCAATTAGTGTGGCTAAATGCAGATAACTTGAAGGGATGGTGAGACATTTTGATTAAAAAACAAACTTATTTACAGAGGACATATAGTTAATCGTGGGATTAATAAATACAAGTTTAAAAAATATATTTATTTTTATCTCCCAGAAAATACCAACAACTATCCCTTTTAAAAATAGGCGTGCGCAGCGTGGGTACCATGGCAGCCCCACTTACCACAGAAAAAGAAAAAATCAAGAAAGTTTGGAGGGACTAAAGAATGCAGTACCCTTTTTTTTCTGTAGAAACAGCGTCGATGTATATTCTGAGGAATTGGTCAATGCAGTCTAGAAATCCTGCCACATTCCTTGTGGTCTTAATAATCTAACAAAAACTAAATGTGGATACGAACTTGGAGGACATTATTGACGAGTTAAGAGAAATTGAGCCCTTCATCATACGAATGGTATTGTAGGTAATTGATAATGTATGTTTTTGAATTAATAATGTTGTAAAATAAAACATTGATTTTTTCTTGTTTTTAATTTAGTATAATAGAATTTTTTTTTTTGTAAAACCTATTTGGAGGGGAAAGGGGCGTTGATCCTGCCCCTCCGTCTTCCAACAGTTATAACAAATATTACACTTTATATTTTTTTCGACTCAAATAATTGTTCAGGGCTTTGAAGTCGTATATCTTACACTGTGCAAGTATACATAGGAGTTTGATCACCTAAGTTAAGCTCTATAAGATGAGAGTTCATTTTGTACTCAAAGTGTGTTGGCCAATTAAAAGTCCAACGATTGCAGAGTATTTTCTGCTTCCCGTTATGTTGTTAAATTTATAGTAATTAGTTTCTTGTGTTTATGGTTACGAGTAATTGACGATAGTAATGACGCTATATAAGCTTTGAAACACTTGATTAAAAATAATTGACTGAGGTCAGTGAGGTATTTTTAACTTAAACGTTTTCAAAAGCGAGCAGCAATTTTAACGGAATTTGCCAGGGACGTTCCTTAAACCTAAGCCAAACAACGCATGTGTGTGTGTGTGTGTGTGTGTGTGTGTGTGTGTGTGTGTGTGTGTGTGTGTGTGTGTGTGTGTG
>CABFVX010007799.1:7568-28455 GCA_902151425.1 Timema shepardi
CCCCCCCCCCCTTGGTAAATAATCAAATTTCCACAGCCCTCCTCCCCTATTTGGTGGGATACCTAAAAAAATATTTTTTTAAAATTCTTTCTGGCACTGCTTTGTTTCCATGAGTTCTTAAATATTGAGTTTGGTGTTGGCAGAGCTGACCACAAATCAATTTCCACTTCATGTCGACAACACTGTTTAGTTTTTATGATTCAGAGTTGAAGATTCAAAATTACTCCTTTCTGTATTTTGGTTTTCCTCTCGGCCTCCTACCCCTCCACCCCCATGTCCAACATCCTTATAGGCATCCTTTCCCCCTCCATTCTTCTCACATGGGCAGAAACCTTGAAAAGTGACGAATGGTGGGGCTCTAGTGAAACTACGATAGGCCTAGCAAGCTAGTAGTGGATGCAAAATTGCTTTCAAAATAGGAACATGAAAATATGGTGGGTCTGTAACATTCATGAATGTTACAATTTCTACCCCTTAAAAAAATGTTAACTCTCACTCCAGGATGTAATAGACCAGGAGCCGGCCGTACGAAAAAATACATCATGTGTAACAGCTGGAAACCTGTGACAATATGTTATGTTCACGTCCCAGAGCCCATAATCGGTCTCAGCAGACCACTGGAGTGGGTCCCAATTTTTGGGCCAGACCCGGGAATTGTCAAAAATCTGTCTATTTTGAAAAAATTTGTAGCAGTCTGCCATCGTTAAAATCTGTTGATTTATTTTTAAAAAATCTAGCAGAAAAAGGTCGGCATGACATTTTGTCAAACTATGAGATAGTTTATTTAACAGACTCACTATTACTGAGAACTAATTAATGATTAACAAAACTCAGAAGTGTATTGCATAACCCCTTGTCCTTTTCAAACCCCTTGAGGTGTGTGTGTCACAGTTTGAAAGCACTGCTAAAATGTAAACAATGATTATTTAGCAACCATATTTTTAACCAACCCTTAAATTTCATTCTGGAAAACACAACTTTTGTTTGGAGTTATCACAAACATAAATTGTACTACTAAGCAGTGTGTATATTTAAGTTAAATTTAAACCTTAAAATATCATGATAGTGTTCGACTTGGACTTTTTAATGTATTACTCAACTATTTATATTGTAGGATAAAAATAAAATAATTTAATCTATTTTATTAAAATACCATATGTATTTTTATTGACATGATAAACATAATTTTTGTTTTCTTGCATAAAATATTTTGAAAAATATAATTTCACCAATGAGGGTAATAAGACGTGGAAGATACAGCAATTAAGACAGTGCAGTGATATTAATCCAGAGATTATTTTATGTCAGACTGGATGAATACATTTCAATGTAAACGCATTCGGTGTGAGCACATCGCCCAACGTGAAGAGCTATGTCGACATGCAACAACATGTTGCAAAGTGATTACACAACACCCCACATTCAAGTGTGAGAGACCCTTAATGCCTTAGTGGTCTTGGCCACTGCTGTGAGTACTGATGTGCTTTAGGAAACAACTTTATATCATACCAAGAGATTGGATTAAAGCTTATATATGTGTTAAAGGAACCATTATTACACTCTTTTCTTCAAAAATCATCATCCCAATAGGTTTAAATCTAAAATGGCGGATGCTTACAAAATTAATTTAATATGACATGTTATAAAATTAATCAAGAAACTGTTTAATTTAGGATGTGGTTATTTTAAGATGGAATGACCCAACCGCTATGGTAACCAGCGCTGTGGAGTCAGAATTGGTTAAAATGTACCAACTACAACTATAGCTTCAAAACAAAAACTTATGTAGTCTTATAACAATATATGGTAAGTATATAAATTTTATTTTATACTTTTTTATTTTTAAGACCAATATTTTTAATCTGGATTAACAAATTTATTCAAATATAAATTCACAATGCCAAAGACGCTTCCCATGAAATAATCTGTAGGCCTACCAGATAATTTTAGGGCAGTAAATTTTTTTTATCATTAATTAATATACTTAGACATTTCTGAAGGAGTTATAAATCAGATAGTGAAAAAATAGAGGAGTCAGACTCAAAGGCTTGGTGTACAAACAGCCCTGATGGTAGCTAAGGTAAGAGAATGCAAATTATTCAAGATTACGGTTAGCTTTTCATGAGATGATAAAACACTAATATTTTAAAATAGCAACCATAGTGTTTTTAATGTAGCAGGTTATATTGTTATCTTTGTAACATTATTGTTTCTTTAGCAAGAACATTAATGTGGTTGACTATGCAATCAATGGCCTTTTGTCCAAATTATAGTTGCTATAAGAAGAACATGTTTGGGTTACTTAATTTACATTCACAAGAGTGTATTGTTATCAGGATTGAATCCTATATGCTAAGTACAAAGTCTTATGTCAAATTCTCTGAATAAAAGAAAACACAATCCTAAATACATTTAAAAAATGTTTTGTAGTTTCAAAAATACCACTACAGTAAAACCCTGTTGGACTTAACTTTGGTAGTTCAAAATTATGGATAATCCACACACACACTTCGTAAAACAGGTGAAAAAAATTTAATCGAATGAAATTTATATTTTCTTGATTAACAAACTCAAAGTTAAAAGAGAATTGTAAGAAACAGTGATATCTGATAGTAAATGCTTAATATCTCATGTTGTAGTCAACATAATGTATTTTCCTGTAAGTAAAAATAATTTTTATTCATTTATTTAGCACCATGTCTTACTACCCATTAGGGTTATAAGCTTTAAGTACTAATTACGCTATTGGATTAGGAATTGGGAAGGTTGAATTTGGGTGAACCCACATTTGCGTGGAGGGAGAGTGGAAAACCATTTTAGGAAAAACCACCCCCAGTTCACCCGACCGAGATTCAAACCTCGATCTCCCCGTCCTCAGCAGTCGAGCTCAACACGACTAGCGCGTTAGCCAACTACACCACCGAGGCGGGTTAAAAATAATTACAGTACATATTATATATTAGTTAAACGAATGAAAATTTGATCAAACTCATTAAACTCTCATTTAAAAATTCGTGAAAATACTGTAGCCCTGTATTCTCCCACTTAGTTCAAATCTTCGCTAATCCAAACAAGCTTTGATCCCAATTAATTTGGATTAACAATCTACCGCTGGATTTGTAAAATAAAAGTAAGTGCCACGTCTTACTATCCATTTAGGTTATACACAGAGCCCTGCGTTTGTGGAGTTCGCGATAATTCGCGAATGTTAGATATGGCATTTTTTCTTTCAGATGTTCACATTTCAGGTTACCCTGATTGCAAATATATGCTCATAATTGTCGCGATAATTCGCGAAATTGGCGTTTTAGCGCGATATTCGCGATTTTAAATGATGTCCGCGATAATCACGATTTTCGGCATTCGCGCTAATATTTTGGGATATTGAAAAATAAAAATTGAAAGTTTTGATGTAAGAGAGTGATGGCATCGAAAGTTTAAAAATTGAGAATGTGCTGCTAGGGCTGAAGACAGAGAGTATGTTCAGTGACTTTGCAACAAAGTGTTTGCAAGCGTTGTGGCTGCCGATTTTAAATGCAGATTCAGAACGATATTTTTCTAGGTATAGTTTAGTAGTAACATACCGCAGAACCACAATAAAAGTGGATAACATTGTTACCAGCTGCATGTTGCAGTTTGGTGATGTTGAGTAGTTATTTTGTATTTTTTTAGCCTAAATTGAGATTTAAAAATATAGTTACAATTTTTGTGAAGTGACAAGATGATTTTTGTGTAATATTTTGTCTTTGTGACTTGTACATACTTTTCCCGGACCAGCTGCCGCTAAATCTTACTTTTTTAATAAGTTGACAGCACATTTTTTTGCGGACTAGTGTTTTTTACCGTTTTGTCCAAACAAAATATAATTTTTGGTTTTCACTTCAATATGTTTAGTTTACCTGTTTCAAACATTGTCCTGGAAGTCTAGTTTTAACCCAACAAAGTCACCTTAATCACGAAAGTTTGGTAAAAACCACTTTTTTAACGCTTTTGTCTTAATTCGATAATTTCATCGCAAAAATAGGATTTTTGTAATTAACCGCTTATTCACCGCTTTTGGGAAACTTAAAAACGAAATTGGGCTTTTTTATTCACCATAAAAGCAGGGCTCTGGTTATACACTTATATACTAATTACTGGTATGCTAATGGTTTATAAATTAGCAGGGTTATATTTAGAGGTGTACCCGCAATTGCATGAAGGGAGAGTGTAAAACCGATTTGATAACACTCGCCCTCAGTGCAGCAAACTGAGATTCAAACCTCGATCTCATTGTCATTGGCAGTCTAGTCTACCACAAGAGTTGCGCCTTAGACTATACAGCCACTGAAGCAGGCTGTAAATTATTAATGCATACCTAAATATTTTATTGAAAAATATCTACAGGCATTTCAGAATATGTGTGCAAGTTCAAAACACCATGTGTCCTCCTAGTATGTTTGTATAGTGTACTCTTATAAGCAAATTTTTTTCCACACATGTGGCAAGAAAATGACTTAACCTCTTCATCATGCAAACGTTTATGCCTTGCCAAGCTCGACTGCTGTGTGAATGCTTTACCACACCTGCACCTATATGACTTTTCCCCCGTGTGTGTATTTCTATGTTGAAGCATTGTTGACATCTGTGTAAAAGCATGATTACATATAGTACACTTATACTTTTTCTCCCCACTGTGGATACGTTTGTGACTTGCCAATGTGTCTTTGTGCACAAATACTTTGCCACAAACGTCACACATAAAACTGCGCACACCAGAGTGGACAACTTTATGATGTGTTAATGTGTAGTTATCTGCAAAAGCTCGACCACATACATCACAAATATAAGGTTTGAGGCCAGTGTGGCGACGTTCATGGTTGGCGAGAATGCCACTTGTTAGAAAGGCCTTTCCACACAAATGACACACATAAGATTTGACACCTACATGAGTACTTTTATGATAGGTTAAATTACCACTTTGGGAATAACTCTTTTCACACAAGTCACATTTATACGGTTTGATTCCCATATGAAGCCGTTTGTGTGCTTCCAGTGTATTAGCACTACTAAAGCCTTTGTTGCAAACATCACATATGTATCTTGTCTTTTCTTTGTGCATCTTTGTTATATGAATATGTAGTCTCACTGTAGACATAAATGTCCTGTTGCAATATTTACACATGCATGTAGATATTACATTCTTTTTAGCATGACTCATTTTATGGGTCAAAAGTTTTAGTTTTGTGCGAAATATGTCTTTTCGTGTCCCAGCTTGATGAAGTTCAACAATGTCATTTGTAAAGCGTGATTGGTTCGTTTTTTCACCTGGTTTATTTTCATCAATACATGCACCAATTAAAGTTTCTTGAGTTTTTTCTAAAGATTTGCATATAGAGGACGAGTTTGAAAAAGAAACATTTTCCAAACCAGTATCTGATTTGTTACTTACAAAACTATTTGAATTTCTTCTGACACTATGTGTTGATCGCATATGATTTTGGAACTCTGACAAATTAGAAAGCATTATGTGACATTTTTCACATTGAAAAGGTATTTTCAAAACACACAAACAAAAATCTGTTGTCATTGTTCTTTTGCATTTTTTGCACTTGTTTTCAGGAAAAGTTTGTCTTTCACACATTTTATTTATTTTTTTCAAATAGGATATGTTTATACTTATTTTTCCCCTTCAATAATTACAATTAAATAATTTACTCACAATATTTGTTTCAACACAAAATCTAAATTCCTTAGAAATTGCCATATTTTTTAAAGTGTTTTTTTCTTCCCCAAGATAGTTTTAATACTCTTGAAATAAGATAGCCCTACTTCTTGTTTTTGTTCATTAAAAGTTCAGTTTCATTTTTCCTCACAAACAACCTGAGAACAAAATAAGAGAAATTAGGATTTCAACTTTTTTTTTAGCATTACGTCTCACTGACAGTTCAGTGTTGTAAATTTATGTACTAATTATGCTAATGAGCTAAGGATGAGGAATTGAACTTTCTATTTTAAAATACTAACATGTTTAGAGCTCCTAGACATAGGCAAACTGATAAAAACAAATGAAAATTGAGGTAAATTAAACCTCTTATTCATTTTCATTAAAGCTGGTGGATGGCATTTAACATAGTTTCAATGAGTGACACTAGTTAGTAACACAACAAGGCTGTATCCGAATAGTCTACTTCACGCGCCATCGACCCTTGACGTTCACTTGAGACAGTTGCATTAGCAATCATGTGATCAAATACAGACCCGTTCGAATAGTCACAAAGTGTGCTAATGCACCCCTCACACACCCTTGGGTTCAAGGGCGACAGCAAATTACCCTTGACATGACATTGATGCAGTGTTTGATCGGCAATTATTTAATTTTTCATCTGCTAGAGATAGAGCTAGTAGAGTAATGTGATCTTTGATAACGTACATAAAATAAACTGGTTGTTTTTAGTTGTGTTGCATAATGTGTCATGTGCAGTGAAAACAAGTCACCACAAATCTGTAAGTGGCCTACGCTAATTCGGGCTGACAGATGGCGTTTAAAATAGTTTCTAAGATAATTGGTAGGAAGCAGCACTGAGGACTCAAGGGTGTGAAAAGGATATTTTGTCGTTCAAATAGTCTGTTGCAGTCTTCGTTCTCAAGCGCGTCTAAAGTGCAAAGTAATAGTCTGCATCAAGTCTAGTGTACTTGACTATTCGGATACAGCTCAAGACTCGTCCGTCGAATATGTTGCTGATGCAGTCTTCGATTAAAAGTGCGAGTGAAGGGTGAAAATATCAATTTTATAAAGGAAGGATCCTCGAGACTATTAGGATACAGCCCTGATCTTAAAATCACATTTGATATTTCTTAAAATTACGTTAATCTAATGTTGATCGTTATACCAGTACGAGGTTATACGAAAAGTGAAATATTACCTTTAATAAATACTAATCCAATATTTCCTGATAAATGCCACTGCCGTTTTATATTTAAAGGTTTTGGTAAGTTTTGTTACTGGATCTAAATATCAAACAAACACAATAACTTAACCGAATTTAGCCAACACAAGAAAAATAAATTGAACTACCATAAAATAAAGTTCATAATTTGAACAGAGATGGCAGTAAGCACTAAGGGTAATACATGATTAAACAAGAGATGGGATAGAGAGCCTTAAAGAGAGAGATGATTGGTTTTATTGAAGAAAAAAAAAAATTGCCACATTTTAAGGGCAGGCCTTACCAATCCAGAGATTTTGAGACATAATTAAATAGCCACATTAAAGGGCGGTCCTTACGTTTAAGGGAATTAAATAGCCACTGTTATGTCCTTACACATACACATATTTAGTCTTGTACACAAACCACATTAACTCAGGCATGTTATAACGCCAAAAAGGACAAAAGATAAAGTCTTGGACCGGAACATGTTGTCCATCACTTCCTGTCAATCCCAATCCTCCGACCATAACCCTGTGACCTGCAATTCCTTTCACTGCCAGTAGACTCTTTCCCCAATTTCAACTACAGACGCGCGGACTGGCCTGGATTCCAGGATAGGCTAGCCCACGCAGTCATTACCGCCACACCCATCCCCGACGTCGGGGAGTTGGACCGACAGACCCTTCTCACACTGGATAAAATACGGCTCCGTGACAGGGCGCGAGCCTTGTGGCAGTGGTCTCACCTCCTTAGAGTCAGAGAGGACTATAAAGTCCTTCGTTCCCGCTGCCAGTGGCTACTCCGTCGGTGGAGGGCGGAGGCTCAGCGCAGGAGGCTCCAAGATCTAGATAACGAGGATCTCTCCCTATGACACCATCTGAAGGAGATGCGACATAGGCAAAATCTAATCCCAGAGCTACGTGTGGTGGGTGGTTTGGTGTCCACCACCTCGGACCAAGCAGAGGCCTTGGCGGTGGTGTTTGAGGCCAGCTTCGCGCGATGGCCGGGCCCTCCGGTGAGAGATCCGGACCCTTCTGCAGAGCTTCCTGAACATTCTTTCCTTCCCCCGGTCGAGGGTCATCCTCCATATCTCGACCTTCGATTGGTCACCCCCCGCGAGCTGTCTCGGGCGCTCGCTAGGTTGAAAACCTCGTCCACCCCGGGGATCGACCGGGTTTACCCCTTCCTTCTTACCCACCTTCCCCGCAAGGCGTTCGTCCTCCTCCTCCGAATCCTCAACGCCATTCTGACAATTCTCTACTTCCCAGACCAGTGGAAGGTGGCGTACGTTGTCCCGATCCACAAGCCGAGGAAGCCCTCCGCCTACCCAGCGTCATACAGACTGATCTCCCTCCTTTCCTTTGTCGGCAAGGTGGTGGAGAGAGTGATCCTGGCTAGATTGGAGGCTTGTCTGGAAGTGAACCCCCTCCTGCCGGATCATCAATTTGGCTTTCGGAAGGGCCTGTCAGCGACCCACGTGGTTGCCAAGGTTGTCGACCTGATGA
Source organism: Timema shepardi (assembly GCA_902151425.1). NCBI lineage: Eukaryota > Metazoa > Arthropoda > Insecta > Phasmatodea > Timematidae > Timema > Timema shepardi. Next base: position 15,985 of record CABFVX010007799.1, read on the forward strand.
CCGGCGCGTTCAATGCCAGGGCCTATATGGGGTTCGTGGTGTTGGACGTCAAAGGGGCCTTCGACAGCGTAAGCCACCACGGGCTTCTCACCGCTCTCGCCGAGGAGGTTATCCCGCCCCCCATACTCCGTCTCCTCAGCTCCTTCCTCGCCGACCGCTCCTTCAGAGTGGAAGTTGATAATACCCTATCATCACTCCGACCGATCTAGGCAGGGGTCCCCCAGGGCTCCTACCTTTCACCGATCCTTTACTCGTTGTTCGTGCGAGACATGCCCATCCTGCATGGCACAACACTCTTCCAGTTCGTGGACGACACTGCTAGCATGGCGCAGTCCACGGACGCCAAGGTTGTCTGGACCAAACTTTCCTTCGCGTTGCGGGAGCTGTTGACCTACCTTATACCAAATTCCCTGACTATCCAGTCCCAAAAGAAGCAGGCTATTTTGTTTACGCGTCGGGGAACAGGCTCCCTGCGGATACTTCAAGTGGAGGGTGCCGCGGTCCAGTGGTCGCAATCAGTCTGGTGGCTGGGGTGACCCTGAATGCGAAATGCAATTGGGACGCGCACCTGCGTTCGGCAGTGGGTAAGGCCAGGGGCGTCATGGTGAAGCTGGCTCCTCTTTTACGCCCTGTCAGTCCGCTGGCATACGGCCACAAGATCAGACTTTTTCTGCTCTGTGTGATGTCTATTCTCCTATATTCCGCTCCCGTGTTCTCCTATTTACCTAGATACAGATACAATCATTTCCGTGCTGTATACCACCGGTTCCTTCGCTTGATCCTCGAAGCCCCACCCCGCATCCCGAACCGCGTTCTCCTGACTGTGTCAGGCCTCCCATCCCTGGACAGTCGTATCCGCGCTCTGGCGGAGAGATTTTTCAGTCGGGCGCTAGCCAGCTCCAACCAGATCGTCCAGGGGATCGGCGATTACGCTCCTGCCAATCCCTACCACCTTATCAGGGACGGAGTTGTGAACCCCTTCGTCGACGTCGGCAGGTGACCTAGGAGTCAAAATGAGGGATTTGTGACCCCCTACTAGTCGTGTGAGACTGGGGGGAGGCCAGATAGTGGGGTATGCCGGCCTAATGGCCGAGGTACGTGGAATTGGGTGGTTCTCCTGGCCGTTAGTAGCGGTTTAAGGGGAACCCATTGAGAATATATAACCGACCAGGTTTTTATGTGTTGTGTGATGAGGACTTATACCCCCTCACCTTAACTTAGTGTTGTGCCCTAATTTGGAATGAACCAATATAAAAAACCTTTTTTTCAAAAACAGTCGCAATCTTCGAGAACCCCAAGGGGTTAGTGAAAATTTAATATATCTTTATGTTTTCTACAATTAAATGTATTTTCAAATGTATTTGTGAAAGAAAATAATAAATTACTGTTGAATGAAAAACTCTAGTCAGTTCATTCCAGATTGACCAACTTAACCTATACACATCCCTGCTATAGAGTATATTATAACCACATTAAATGGTAGGCCTTGTGTTTAAGGTGCTCCAGCATCTGGTTCAGAGTTTTGGTCACGTCCACAAGTTTAAGGAACTCCAGCGTCTAGTCCAGAATTGTTGTTCAACTCCGGAGGTGAGCGTGCCACTGGTGGCTGCCACCAGGAATCGCTTGCCCTTCTCGGGGCGGGGTATAATCCGGCCCTTTCCAGGGCCAACACGGCAGCCAGCGTAACCTCTTAAACTACCGGAGAGGTGGGTGCAGATGGACGGTTTGAAGTCAATGGGGTCCTTCCAACTACCGGAGGCATGCGTGCCACTGATGGATCCACCGGGACATCCGGTATTGCGTCCTCGGGCCTCAGCTCGGTAGTAAGTGCCGGCCCTCTACAAAGCGTTGACAGCAATGCCGATGTGGGCGAGTCTAGTGGAGCTCCTCCAGCTACCGGAGGTGTGCGTGCCACTGACGGCCAAAAGAACTGGAGGTCCTTTTCAGGGCTGACAGCCCGCAAACCGGCAAGGATGTTGAAAGCTCCTGCCAGCACGATGGGTGGAAACCTAACGTTGCCAACGGAAGCCCTGACCAGGAGGAGCCCAGCTGTCTTTAGCTGGTAAAGACCACTGTGAGAGGCACTGATGCAAGCGTGATTGCAAGGGCCTCAGAAACCCGCGTCAATTCTGACACCTCCCGCCAAGGGGTGTCGGTTGGTAAGAAACACCCGGCTGAATTTTCTTCAGACTTGGAAGACTGGACCACACGTTTCGCGCATGTCAACAGCTCGTGCAATTCCATGGACGTGGAGGGACTATTTTCAGGAGCAAACCTGCCGTTGATGCCTGATGAGTCGAGCCAAGGGTCTGATGATGAGTCTGAGAGATTTTAGGGGGAGATCTGAGTTTAGAATCTTCGAACTCAGGTATTCAAAACACAGAATTCCAATCACTCACTCCTATTGCCCCCTTAATTTTCCCCTTTTTATTTTTGTTATTTGGACCTCCAGTTTGTTCCTTATTTTTGTTAAGGAGGATTCGGCTTTCCAGCATCTTGGCAGAGCTAAGATTATTAGCCTGATTAATCTCAATGCCAGTTTTTTACAACGTTCCCTGGTAGAATCTTCCAAGAAATTTACTGAATTTGTCACCCCGTGGAGACAATATGAATTCAATCATGTCCCTCTTGGCTGCAGTACAGGTGGGCAAGCCTTAAGTCATGTATTAGATCATGTTTTGTCGGATGTCAAGTATAAGTATGTATTTAACTACTTAGATGATAAATGCGTAAACAGTGATCATTTAGATGATCATGTCGTGCACTTAGAGAAAGTTTTGAGTCGTTTGCGACGAGTAGGACTGACCGTGAATCCCGATAAGGTGACTTTGGCTTGACCTTCCATTAAGTACCTGGAGTATGTTATTTCTTCCGGAAATCTTCTAATCGACCCTGACCGCATCTGTCCCATTATCAATTATCCAACTCCCTCGAATCTTAAAGTGGTAATGCGTTTTGTGGGTATGTGTACATATTACGCCAGATTTGTTCCGGCCTTCTCGGAAATTGCCGCACCGCTTAGTGCTTTAAAAAAGAAAGGTGTCACTTTTTGTTGGGTTGAGGAACAAGCACGTGCTTTCGACCTGTTGAAAAGAAAGCTTATCTCTCCCGAAATGTTGCGGATGCCTGATTTTTCTATTCCCTTCCTCCTTCATGTGGATCCATCTTCCGTGGCTCTGGGTGCTGTGTTGTCTCAGAGGTCATCGGAGGGAGTCAGACCGGTAGCTTTTGCTAGTCGGACTCTCACCGATGCCGAGAGACGATACAGCGCCTACGAGAAAGAGTGTCTCGCTTGTGTACACGGTATTGAGCGCTTTGCCGATTATTTAGAACAGAGAAGAGTTTGAGCTATACACGGACAACATGGCGTTAGCGTGGATGTGGAACCATCCCAAGCAGCTAGGAAAAGAGGGAAGATGGGTGTGGAGATTGTCTAGGTTTAAGTTCTCCACCCATAATATTTAAGGAAAGCATAATTATTGCAAATGCCTTGTCCCGCATGGCGGAAGAGTGTTGCCCTATTGGTTCCCAAGATGTGGCTCCGGCTTCCTGTGTAATTAGGTCGATTCCGGAATTCTTTGTGGAAATCGGGGATCATCAAAAAAGTGACCCGTATGTGTATGGAAATCAAAGAAAAGATCCTTAGAGGAGAGAAAGTAGGATTGTATTCCGTGATTCCGTATTTGGTGGCCATCTTGGCGTTTTGAAAACCGTTAGGAAGGTTTCTAAAGAGTTATTTTGGCCCGGATTGTATAACGATGTGAAAGAGTGGGTTAGCCATTGCGAGGATTGTCAGAAGGCTAAGCCCACCCAAAATTCCAGCGTTGGGTTCCATTCGGCCGATGTTGCCCAACGTCCCTGGGACAAGGTGTTTGTCGATTATATAGGGCCGATCCCCCGTTCTACTTTAGGCAACTCATGTATCCTAATTATAGTTGACGCCTTTTCCAAGTTTGTGATTATTATCTCATTGCGCAACATGAAGGCATCCACTACAGTCAATGCCTTCTGCAGACGTTTCTGGGCACTGTTTGGGGCACCTCGTGTTGTAGTTAGTGATCATGGTCTTTGCTTTAGGTCAGTTTGTTTCAAGAACATGTGTTTTGGTTGGGGGATTAAGCACGTAACCATCAGTCCCTACCACCCTGGGCCAAATCAGGTGGAAAGTTTCAACCGGAATTTAGTGATTGCTCTTACGATTTACCATAGTGAGACACAAAATAGGTGGGACCAGGAATTAGATTTTTAAATTTGGAATTCAACTCTGCATACCATGAGTCCATTGGTTCTTCGCCCGCATCTATTTTATACGCGAGTTGAACCATCCCCTGTTAGCTATCTGGAATATTGACCCTTTGTTAGAAAACTGTGATGTTTCTTCTCATGAGGAGAGATGTCGGTGGGCTCTCAAGCATCTGAAGAGAGCTCAAAGAAGGGTGGCTAACGCTTACAATAAGGGGAGACTCCCCGTTCCTTACGTTGTAGGAGATAAAGTATTATGCAAAGAATTCCCCTTGAGCTCCTCAGTGGATAGGAAATCGGCGAAGCTGTGCCAGAGGTGGGGTGGTCCATGGACAGCGGACAAATTTTTGACCACCGTAACGTTTTACCTCAAGAATATAAAAGACGCATCTATGACTAGGCGAGCACACGTTAGTCACCTCAAAAAATTTGAGTCCAAGAGTCCCTAAGGGAGTGGATATGTATGTGTATATAAATGTAAGTGTTTGTGATCAGATATGTGTTTGGTATTAGAAGTATTTAACGTAGTTTAAGTTCTCACGGATAGTATACCTGGGTCCAGGCTATATAAACTTTATGACCCGATTATGACTTGAGTGCCTAAGCAAAAAATAAATAAAAGACTGACACTATAGGTGTTGGTGAAACAAGTGCGAACTGATAAATTTGTGCATCCTGTGAGTAAAGACTGGTAGTGACAGTGCTATCTTACGGCTATTAGTGCCGTTAAGCTATCTGGAGTTTAATTTTCATAAAGTTTTTTTAAATTCTTTATGAGAGCGAGAACTGTTTTCTGATCTTAAAAGACTGAAGGGTATAAAAAATAATAATAATAAATAAGAAAAATTGGTATTTTGTGAATTCTTACTGCTGATTTATTTTGTGCAGCCCAGAGATTCTCTTTCGCCATCTGTCTTCCACCTCCCCCTTCCCTATTCCTCTAATGCATGACGAGGTGGATAGCTTCTAGAAGATGGAGACACGACATGTCGAACAACCGTAGTGGATTTCCGATGATCTCCCGTGAGAATTTGGTGGACGTGGTCCAGCATGAACAAATGTGGGCCGGCCGAAGGCGTCTACTGCAAAGAGGTACAACTGGAGAACATTGTGTGATGTGCTGTACCGCTTCCTAGGCAGTTCAGGTGGGCGGTCCCTCTGGCTCGAAAGGGGTCCGACAGTCGATTTGGTTTCGATGGTATAAGGAACCATTAAGATCGATCCCCCGTCCCTGATACGATGGATCCAGAAGGGACATCACTGTTATGACGCTGACGTTTTCATGGAAGCTGCCGGAACAATCTGAAGGATGTCAAAGCCCGGCTCACCCCTTTGCTGCCTATTCAAGGGGGGAGATTTGTAGCATTGGGCCACAATAAATAAACAAGAAAATTCGGTACTCACCCCATCGTACTGCTTCCCGAATCCAAGCGTAATACAACTACACGCACCATCAACATAATTAAGAATGATCGCCTGTTTTTGTGAAAAAAGACGCAAAGAACTTGAGCTACAAAGAATCTAGTGGCAAAGACATTTCACTCGTATGCAATTTAACATGACCTCGAAACGCCGATACGTGTGTAGAAGCTTTGGTCATGCGCATATTTTGTTCCTGAATGTTCAATTTCTTTGTCCCCCACCTTTCCCCGTCATCCGATATCTCTGGATTGTATTGTATATATAGTGGCGGCAGGGCAACCAGTCGTCACTCTTGGACTTTATTATAGTTGAGGGAAGGAGAAGCTCCGGCTTAAGATTTGTAAAATGTAGGATCTAAATTCCTTTTGGCTTCGTAATTAATTTCTTTATATATATATATATATATATATTTATTCTTCTAAATTCTTTTTCGGCCTTTTGGTAAATATTATATACAAATATATTTTAATCTTTTATTTATATCGTGGAGTAAATTCATAAAAATAAAAAATAGATTAGAGACGATATTTATTACGTCAGGAAAATATGATTTACGATTTGTAGTCGTGATCGATAGATAATGTTATTATTACAGGGCTAATGCTTCATTTGATTATTGAATTCTTTAATGCTGGTGCCCAATATATTCAAGAATACAGCTGGGGGATCGAGTGCGCCTCCAGTGCGGGTCGGAGGAATCTTACCATGCCCTCCAGAAGTTCTTGTCTAGCTTGGGGATCCAGCATTGGTCCTACGAACTGGGAAGTGGGCGACTGGTCAGGGTCGTGGGGAAGGAACTCCTGACACGGGCAAACCCTGGCGACATCCAGGAAGAGCTGGTGGAGATGGTTATCGCCCTTAAATCAGTCACCTAGTGGAAACGGGATCAGAGGACCGCAGAAAGGCAGTGGTTGCCAAACTTCGTTGTCTCTCTAACTCCCGGGGAGCATACCGCAAGGCTGAACTTCCATATAAGTACTGTGTGGGATACACGTCAAGATGGAGAAGTACAAGTCCCCCGTCAGCCCAGTTCATTACAAGAACTGTTTCCGGTTTGAACATGTTTGGAGGGATTGCCGCGCTAACCCTAGATGTGGGTTATGTGGTGGTGACCACAAGAGGGTCGGATGCCCAGAGGAGAGACGATCTCCCCCGAAGTGCCTGCACTACTCAGGAGCCTACTTATCAGCCTGGTGGGGCTATTCCATGTTGAGGTACTTGCAAGCGTCAGGGATTACTTTATTCGCTTGGCTTTACTTTCATTGGCTTAGCTTTTCTTTTATTGCCTTGGCTTTGCTTTTATTGTTTGACTTTCTTTTTATTGCCTTGGACTTTCTATTATTGCTTTGGCTTAACTTTTATTGGCTTGGCTTTGGTTTTATTGTCTTTGCTTTTAGTGGCTTAGCTTTGCTTTTATGTCTTGGATTTGCTTTTATTGCCTTGGCTTTTCTTTTATTAGTTTTTCTTTGCTTTTATTTCCTTGTCATTGATTTATTGGCTTAGCCTTGGTTTTATTGCCTTGTCTTTGATTTTATTCACTTGGCTCTGATTTTATTATTTTGGCTTTGCTCGTATACCCTTGGCTTTGGTTTTATTGTCTTGGCTTTGATTATATTAGTTTAGATTTGCTTTTATTGTCTTGGCTTTGCTTTTATTGCCTTGGCTTTGCTTTTTTGGGATGGCTTTGATTTTAATGGTTTGAATTTGATTTTATTGGCTTGTCTTGGATTTGTTTTATTTTATTGGCTTGGCTTTGCTTTTATTGGCTTAGCTTTGCTTTTATTTTCTTGGCCTGGATCTGTTGGTTTTGGCTTGGCTTTGCTTGGATTTTATGGCTTGGCGTGGGTCTTATGGGTTTGACTTTTCTTATATTCCCTTGGCTTTGCTTTTATTGACTAGGCTTTGCTTGTATTGGTCTGGCTATGCTTTTATTTTCTTTTATTGGCTTTGCTTTGCTTACTTTTATTGGCTTTGCTTTAGTTTTATTGTCTTGGCTTTGCTTTTATTGCCTTGGCTTTACTTTTATTTCCTTGGCTTTGATTTTATTGGCCTGTCTTGGCATTTATTGACTTAACTTTGCTTTTATTGGCTTTGCTTTGCATTTATTCTCTTGGCTTTGCTTTCATTACCTTGACTTTGCTTTTATTGGCTTGGCACTGCTTTAATTAATTTCTCTTTTCTTTTATTGCCTTGATTTTTCTTTTATTTGTTTGGCTTTGATTTTTTTGCCTTGGCTTTACTTTATTCGCTTGTGTTTACTTTTATTGGCTTAGCTTTCCTTTTAGTACCGTGGCTTTGCTTTTTTTACATTGGACTTGCTTCTATTGCCTTGGCTTTGCTTTTATTGGTTGGGTTTTGCATTTATTGTATTATCTATACTTTTATTGTCTTGGCTTTTCTTTTAGTGTTTTGGCTTAGCTTTTATTTTCTTGGCTTTGGTTTTATTTGCTTTGCTTTGATTTATTGCCTTTGATTTACCTTTATTACTTTGAATTTGCTTTTATTGGCTTGGCTTTGCATTTATTGGCATGGCTTGTTTAATCCGCTTGGCTTTGTTTTTATTGCCTTGGCTTTGCTTTTATTTACTTGGCTTTGCATTTATTTATTTACTTAGCTTTGCTTTTATTGACTTTGCTCTGCTTTTATTGCCTTTGTTTTGATTGATTTTGCTTTGCTTTTATTGTCTTGACTCTGCTTTTATTAACTTGGCTTTGTTTTAAATGCCTTGCTTTTTGGTTTTATTTGGTTGGCTTTTATTTTTATTGGCTTAGCTTTGCTTTTATTGTCTTGGTTTTGCTTTTATTGTTTTGTTGCTTTAATTGCCTGGGCTTTGCTTTATTTCGCTTGGCTTTCCTTTTATTGCACTGGCTTTTATTTTATTCGCTTGCCTTTGCTTTGATTGCATTGGCTTTGCCTTTATTACATTGGTTTGGCTTTGCTTTTATCTCCTTGGATTTGCTTTTATAGTTATGACTTTGATTTTATTGACTTTGATTTGATTTTATTGCCCTGGCTTTTTTTTACTGTGCTTTTATTGCCTTGGCTTAGCTTTTATTAGCCTGGATTTGCTTTGCATTTATTGAATTGGATTAACTTTTATTCGCTTGGCTTAGCTTTTATTGACTTGTCTTTGCTTTTATTAGCTTGGCTTTGCTTTTATTTTCTAGTTTTTGCTTTTATTGGCTTGGCTTTGCTTTTATTGCCTTGGATTTGCTTTTAATGTTTTGGCTTTGGTTTTATTGTCTTTGCTTTGTTTTTATTAGATTTTCTATGCTTTTATTTCCTTGGCTTTGATTTTATTAGGTTGGCTTTAATTTTATTGCCTTGGCTTTGGTTTTATTGCCTTGGCTTTATTTTTATTACTTTGACTCTGCTCATATACCATTGGCTTTGCTTTTATTAACTTGCCATTGCTTTTATTGCTTTGGCTTTTATTTTATTGGCTTTACTTTTATTAGTTTGGATTTGCTTTTATTAGCTTGGCTTTTATTGAAATGGCTTTGCTTTGACTTTGCTTTTATTGCTTTGGCATGGTTTTTATTACTTTTTATTTGCTTTCATTGGATTGGGTTTGCTTTTATTGTCTTGGCTTTGCTTTTATTGCATTGGCTTTGCATCTTTTGGGATGGCTTTGATTTTAATGGTTTTAATTTGCTTTTATTGACTTGTCTTGGATTTGTTGTTTTGACTTGGCTTTTATTTTATTGGCTTGGCTTTCTTTCATTATCTTGGCTTGGATTTACTTGGATTTTATTATATTGGCGTTAGTTTTATGGGTTGGTCTTTTCTTTTATTCCCTTGGCTTTGCTTTTATTGGTTTGGCTTTGCTTTTACCTGATTCTCTTTACTTTTATTGGCTTGGATTTGCTTTAATTTGCTTGTATTTGGTTTTATTTACTTAGCTTTGCTTTTATTAGTTTGGAATTATATTTTTGCGATTTTATTTGTTTGTTTTTGCTTTTATTTGCTTATATTGGTTTGAATTTTAATGGCTTGTCTTGTCTTTTATTGGCCTGGCTTTGTTTTAATTGGCATGGCTTTACCTTTATTCAACTTAGCTTTTATTGGCTTGGCCTTGCTTTTATTAGCTCCGGTTTGTTTTTATTGCCTTGGCTTTCCTTTAATGTCTTGGATTTGCTTTTTCGGTTTTGGCTTTGCTTTTATTCTATTAGCTTTAATGTTACTGGCTTGGCTTTGCTTTTATTCTATTAGCTTTAATGTTACTAGCTTGGCTTGGCTTTTATTGTCTTGGCTTTACTTTTATTGCCTAAGCTTAACTTTTAAAGGCTTGGCTTTGATTTTATTGTTTTGGCTTTGATTTATTGCTCTGGCTTTGCTTTGTTTTTATAGGCATGGTTTTATTTTTATTGGCCTGAATTTTATTGGCTTGTCTTTGCTTTTAGTGGTTTGGCTTTGGTTTTATTGATTTGGCTTTGCTTTTATTTGCTTGTATTGGTTTTTATTGCCTTGGCCTTGCTTTGATTTTATTGGACTGGCTTGACCTACTAGAGACATAGTAGGGCCAGTTTCATAGTCAAATTTAGTACGCCTCAAGTGCGGCGCTACACTAAGTACATGACGACACCTACCTAAACCAAAATGGAATGGGCCAGTTTCCTATGCGAGAACGGCCCATTCCATTCTGATTTAGGTAGGTGTCGTCATATACTTAGTGTAGCGCCGCACTTGAGGCGTACTAAATTTGACTATGAAACTGGCCCATAGCAGTGTTTCAGCCACTAACCACCATTACCCACCATGTACCGGTAGCCTACACAGCAGTGTATTAGGCTCTACTACCAGAAACATAGCAGTCACTTACAGATAAATATATCTGTTACAGTTATTATTAGAGAGGTTCGTGTGATTAAATAAATGGCTATAGTAGCTGGTTTAAATAGTGTGTGTATGTTTTAATTATTATAATATATTGCTAACAAGACGACCGCGTGCTTACATGAACGATTACTGATTGTAAGTGATTGATACATTACAGTGTTGCCACTTGATTTCAAATTTAACTATGTCTCCATTTACACATGCACCCTCAACAAGCTCTTATTTTACATTGAATAGCGGCGCCCCCTTAATCTCTTACATGACACACAACATGTTTCTAAAAGTAACAAACTTTCTATTTGCCAATGGTTTGGTAAACGTATCAGCCATTTGGTCTTTAGACTTTGTATATTTTAAAGTTATTACACCTTCTTCTATCTTTTACTTAATGAAATTGAACTTTTGTATACCACTTTGGTATACATGTTTAATTCGCTTGTTGTTTTCAGAATTGTTTCCTAGGTTAATTGCTGCTTGGTTGTCAACATAGATAACAATTAGATTAACACCAAAAAAACTAATAATTATCACCTAGCTTTCTCAGCTACCAGGCTTCAACCACACTTGACCTCAATGCAATACACTCTGCTACACTCTGCTTCTGCGACCAAGTAACAAAACACCAGAACATTTTAAAAACATACCCTGATGTGGACTTTCTATCATTTGTATCAGTTCCCCAGTCAGAATCCACAAACCCACACAAAACTTCACTACTAAAGTTGCTATTAAAGATCAATTTCAAATGTAATGTACTTTTAACATACCTTAACACTCTTCTAATAACTTTGTACAATGCTTCATTTGCATAATTTTGATATCGACTTAAATATGATAGATATAAATCTAGTCGTGTTCCTATGACCGCATAAATAAGACACCCTATTATTTGTTTACATTTTGACTCTAATAATAGATTGTACCAAAGTTCCCTTAGGGGTACATATAATTCATAGAAAAAACAGAGTAATTTTAACCAAATAGATTTATTGTAGTTAACATTTAGATAAATTGTAATAAATACAAGTTTCACATGATCGAACAATTAGCAAAGAGCAAATTAAGAATGTAACATTTACACAGTCTCACTTGGTAGAGTTTTTTATTTATAGGTATCCATATAACTTGATGGATCCTCAGCTGATAAATACAGCTGATTGAAGGCTATGAAACAGGTGTCACAAAAGTACTACTGCTGGTCTTTTTCCCTTATGGTACTGCCAGAGCACAATATAGTACGTTGAAAACTATTAATACCAATGCTAAATCAAAAGCCTAGTCACAGGCAAATATTAAAATAGAATAATTTGCGTGGACCCCACAATGAAGCTAGGGTAATTTCCTTGGGTTGCACCACTAAGCTAATAATCAGCTAATTCACAGTTTCAACAACATTTACATTTAAAGTCCTAAAACTTGTTTTTAAAGAAACAGACATCCTGGTGGTAGCCCCCAATAAAAAAACTAATGTTCATGACGTTTAGGACGTCATGACTAATCTGGAACAAAGTAGTAACGAACTTGTGACTTAGACTAAGTCACAACACTAACATTCTTAGCCAGAGGCTTTAATGTAAGAACCGTGCCATATGACACATAAATAAACTCAGCAAAACATATATGCTAAAGTTTGACATACCAATTAAGTAAAAAAAAACATTCTAGTTGATATATTTCTAGAAACAAAACTTGACTTCTCTCAAAATAATGAAATATAATTTTCCTTTAAATAAGGTTGCATAATTTACACTACTTTACTAAAATCCAAGTCGTAAAGACTTGGCCACGACGACTGGATACTAGTACCGCAGATTGCGTCGTCCATATTCACGGCGAATAGGGTCCGGTGACCCCTTATCCTGTTGTCACGGCTGAAGGTGGAGAATCTGACGCCACAGTCTCCATGGTCTTTCGTGTAGGCGCCGGGCGGCGAATATTCCTGGTTGTCTCTACTCGCTGTGGAACTTT
>CABFVX010007800.1:15993-28444 GCA_902151425.1 Timema shepardi
CCCCCCCCGACTTGGTTTTAACAATATCCGTTTCGTTCTGTGGATCAGTTGAGCAGTGTGTGTTGGTGCGGACGAACGTGTCTGGTCACGGTGCATGAGTATAGCGGAAAGTTGGGTAAAATATGACAGTTTAGGTTAGTTGGAGTCTTACACCCGCTAATTTAGTAAATATTTTATAGCTATGCTTTCTTGTAGCTAATCATAACGCTAAAATATGTTGTTAGTTAATTCATATTAGTATTACTTATATTTATAAGATGGTAATATACAAAGAAAAGGAGTGTTATTTGGATAATTAAGATGGTAACAGACAGATCAACGGAATGCTATATTATGATAATACTCAAAACCAAGGAGTATTATGTTGTTTAATAATATAATAACAAACAAAGCAAAGGAGTGCTATGTGGCTCAATATGATGGGAACATGTTAAGGCAGGGAGGGTTATGTAGCTCAATAGGATGGTAACAGCATGGAAAGGGAGTGTTACGTAGCTAAATAAAAAGTTTACATACAAAAACAAGGGGGGTTATGTATCTCAATAAGATGGCTACGGGTAAAACAAGGGAGACCTATGTAAATCAATAATATGGCTAAATGTCATACAAGGGAATGCTATGTAGCTCAATAAGATGGTTACAAGACAAGCAAGGGAATACTATGAAGATAGATAAGGCATGGCATGCATGACCAGGGAGTAATTTTGTAGAACAATAGGGTGGTAACAGGCAAAGTAAGGGAGTGTTATGTAGCTCAGTAAGATGTCAATAGGCAAGGTAAGGAAGTCTTTTGTAGTTCGATAGGATATCCGTATATTATATTTAATTGGTAAAAATAGTTTTATAAACTGTGGAATAATTTCATGTGACTGTGGTAACGACAGACCTTAATATTTGAAGCTGAAATCACGTCAGTTCATGTCTGAGCATCATTATTCAGGATTCACTGGCTCCTTATTGCATCTCAGGTGTTTGGACCGCAAAGTCCTGGTCCAGCGTCATTATAACTCGTCTCAGCTTCTAGGAATTAATCGCGTTGCATAAGCACTGTCTCCCTCGAGGTTGGAGGATCATATGAGGTGGTCTTCTATACTGTAAAGGGGATAAATAGGGGAGTTGTGTAACGAAATCTCTTCACACTATTCAATTGCTTCCTATAATATTATGGAGAATAACAAAACTGTAGATAATTATAAAAACAGTATTCATGAGTGTGTAATAATTGGTTTAAAGTGAGAATTTTACTGTAACCACAACTTTTTATTAGACTCATGGTCTGGTCGTTAATTGTGTGATAGTATTAAATTTTTACGAAAATTACTATTATTATTGACTTCAAGGAAATAATATTATATTATTCATACGGGTATAGGCATCTGTATCAATAAATATATATTCATACGTGATTTCTACAAGATTTTATTAATACCTATTAAATTATTTTGTAAACCAAAATGTTTTATACGGTTAACGAATTCAAATATTAATGGACACATTCAACTATTAATAACAAATTAAGAGTGAGAAATAGGAGAATCAACAATCGTATAGTGCATGCTATTAATTGGGTAGTAGGCAAACTGTCGAGGAATGTGAAACTTAGAATATTTAAAACCAAAGTTTTACAGGTTGTTCCATAAGGTTGTGAAACTTGGTGGAATAAAAGCAGTGGATTTTATAACAGTTTGCCAAATAAAAATAATACTTTCAAAATGAAGTATCTAATAGATAATTAGCAATTTCTCTGTTCTCACGCGAATAATGCAGGACATCCAATTTGTTTTTGTTGATGTAGTGAACACCAAATTATTGACTCACGCTACTATATTTAAATTTAGTTATTTACTAAATTAAGTACATAAGAAATACAAACAATCTCCTTGAGCAAAGCTCGGGTTGGAGATCTTATGAAATAATAGTATTATATATGTAACGAGTTACATGTAATGTCAATGGGTCAACACCCAACAACCCGGGGGACCCGCTCTCGGAAGACCAACACACGGCACAAACACTATCACCGACCTCCGCTCTCCAACGAATTAACGAACAGACTGAACGACACGCCCAAGCCGACCCACAGCAAGAATCGAACACGTGTCCAGCCAGTCGAAGAAAGAAGAGAGTTTCGTATCCGGCCACGCGTAGCGTCTGGGCGCGTCTACATTGTTCTCGGACCATCTCCCTCCTTCGACTGTTATGTTCTCCTGCCTTCCAATTCCTTCGATCATTCCTCCCCTCTGGGAATTATTTCTTGTATACATACGGCTACGCCGGGAACATGAGGTCACTTACTACCCCACCGACTTGTGGATAAGAGGTGAGAACGGTGACCTAGGTCTTGGGGATTATTGTCATTCATATCTAAATTCTTGTTTCGGCGTCATGGGGGGCACTCTAGTCAAAATTGTCTTTTTGGATCTTAAAACTTTATTATTGTGTTAGTTGAACTTGCAATGCTATGCGCTTACCGCGGCATGTAGAGAGGCCGTCGCCCTTCGTCACCCGCCTAAATTTGGGGTCTGAGCCCAACCCTTCTATTGATAAGTATTTATGTAAATACTAATTTATGGTCAGAGCGCCCAGAGTTTGTCTGTGCGTCCCGGGTTCAAAACCCGTTTTGTGATTCAACAATTAGTTTAGCTGTATTTCAACTAGGTTTAATTTATCGGGTGAAATACAGTGAGTTGTTATATTGTTTAGTTTACTTTTACATTAGAGGTTTACTGGATTGCTGTGATGCCATGTTAGTTAAGAGCGTCTTTAAATATTAAATCTTTAAACTAGGCTTGGTAACTGTTGTGCGGGAGTTACGGTTATGATTTACGTCTTGTTCTGGGAACAATACCAGTAGGTTAAGCAGCCAAGGAGCTAAGGTTCATAAAGTTTTGATCCCGAACTGTACATTGTTTATAGATTTCGAGCCCGACACATTTAGTGTTGTTTGTTAACTGCCCTGTGGAGGTTTCAAGATTGTTTACTTATGTTATCTAATTGACTCCGATGTTTAACGGAGAGGTGCGCTTCACGCGCGGTTTTGTGCCTTCTCAAGTATTGTACTAATATTGTTTTTTACAATAAAAAACTATATTGTTCAACCAGGTAACATTCTTGCCTGATTCTCAGTCTTCCTCACCCTATAGATATTAAGGGGAGGGGGGTAGCATATGGTAATAACATGAGGCATACATTCATTATTTGCACAATAGTTAAAATTATTTATAATATTAGCATTTTTTAACATACAAACGATTATTAATGCTTTCTTGAATAAAACAGTGTAGGAAAATGCATTTTTTTACATCTAGACAATACCTCACTGGCGATGTTATTGGGGTCAGCCCTATGGTCATTGCTTGCCCCTCATACGGTCTAGGCCAACTGGGCGCTGGTAAGAATGGGCACCAGTGTTAAAACGTAATAATTGGTTGTTTTTTCCCAAATATTCCTTTTTTTTTAGTTGTTTAGAAAAATAATAGCAGAATAAGTTAAATTTGTGTGTATTTATAAAGTTAAACTACTTGTTACACTTTTAAAAAAAACAACTAAGAACACATAGAACATGAACTAACCTACCTTATCCAACCTAACTGACGCCTAGATGTTTGTTTTAATTTTTTACAATTATAGTATTTAAAAAATATTGGTCCTGGCGCCCAATCTTCCCAGTGTTCAGTTGGCAAGCACCCATTTGGCCACACCCTTTGGGCGGCTACCAGATGGCGGTACCCGGTTGTCCAGATCCACTCCTCATAATTAAAAACTAGTTTAATCTCTTTCTAGCTTGTGTTCACTAACCTAACATTCTCTCTCATCATCCTTATTCTTCAATAAACAATTGAACAGGTTAACATTAGATATGAGTCGAGTCAATTATTTCTCAAATTTGATCTAAAATCTGAATCTTAAATGGTATTTCAAACCTCAAATTCAAATTAATTTCCTTGATTCTTTAAAAAAAAAATGTTTACATTTAAATTATTATATTATTATTATTATTATATTAAATGTGATATGATTAGAGCGATTCAAGGGATCGTTGACGGTGAATTTCAGCATATCATCTCTATTTAATATGGATTCCCTGTCAGTTGAATTGTATAGATACAGCTGTATTTGGTTTGAGCCAACATAAATAAATTATAGCACAATGAATTATAAGAATGAGAAAGATTATAAGATTTATGATAATATTTATAAAATTGAATGACTTCTATTGTATTAAAAATCTATAAATTTGAAGAGGGTTTGCGTATTATTTATAAATTTCAAATAAAAAAATAATAAACATTTGGAGTTAACTATTCTAGAAAATCTCTTGATACAAATATAAATATTGAACCAATGTTTACGAAATTTATCAAATTTCAACTATCAACAATATTCTACGTCTTTTTTTTATTCTTTCATGTGTTTTTTTATTCACATGAAAATATAAAGAGAGAATGTCGACTCTAAGCGAAATAAATATCTTTACCTAAAGAAAGAAAGAAAGGTTCGTAAGACATAATATAAGTGAGTAGCGACGTGTGAAAAGTGCTAGCTCTGATATCGGTAAAAATCCCCCATGACATTTTGTTGGTGAAAACATACAAGATTAAAAGACCTTATATCTGCCCTAAAGTTCCCAGCCACCTCCTGCCTCCTGCAAAAAAAAACTTATGGCGGCAAAAGTCCTTAATCACATTTGACAGCCATGCTCCTAGGGTTCTTCTTTCGTTTTTAATCTTCAACCTTATGAAAACAGCCCCTCCTGTTTTTTTTTTGTCGTTCAATATATCCGGTTTTTTGTCTTGTCAAAAGAAAAAGGGGATACTTTTTCTCCTCGCCCTTTTTTTACATCTCTTTCTTTTCTAGAGCTGTATCAAAGAGTTAATCAAAAGCTTTGCGCTTAGCATTCTTTAAGAATTAATTGAAGCCTCTAGCTGCGTGAAAGAACAAAGATGTAGGTAGATATCACTGAGAAAATCTCAATACAAATTAATTGATGTTTTCTTTGACGAATGAAAGGAAGAGGTATTGGAATTGTACTATAAATAGCATTGAATCAAAGTTGAAACATCTATTAAACTATTTGCATTTTATATTAAACCAGTTCAATCAATGATATTTCAATCTTTCTCTTAATAATAGATAAAATATTGAGATCAACAATCATTTCATTTTAAAGTTCGTAAAATAGCTTTGAGCCCAACAAATAAGACGTTATTTGGAAATTATTAAAATATTATAAAAAAATTGTAATATTTTTTTCCCTGTTGAAATGCATTGATATAAATTTTAAAACATATCATGAATTTTTACACTAATATTTAATTTTCATTTCATTAATCGAATATATAGGCGTATTCAATCTATTCAATCTCCTATAGCTAATGAAGAACCAAAAAGCCTTTGATTAGATCTAGACAGAAGGTACACTACAGTGGAGCTGATATATAGGAAGTATAAAAATACGTCCACTTCTATTTAGTCAATCCAAGTAATAGTCAATAATATGTAAGTAGAAACTCAAGTACCAATTTGCGTGAAGAATGAATGTTTTATAGTGTATCAAGTGTGTGTTTTCTAATGGGTCAGCATAAGGTTTTTATAATGGAACAAATAAAGGTCTATAATAGGTCAGATAAAGGTTTGCTAATTGACTGAATGAGGATATTCTAATAATTTCTATAAATATTTTATAATGAGACATATTAAGGTTTCCAACCCAATTGGATCTTCAACCTCTTACTGAGTGCATAGCGGCTCCGTCTTAATTGTGTGAAGAAAGAGTGGGAAATATTTATTGTTAGTACGTCTGGAGGGATTCAATCTCCAAATTACCTTTGTTGGTAAACCAGAATGGTTAGGACTGCCATATGCAAACCGATACGAATATAACAAAGTTGTAAATTAAAATATAGTAAGCATGATTCAATTCCTCCTATACTCTTTTTGACTTTTAAAATGAATTTATTACAATTTCTCTGTAAGTACTACCAAGAAAACGCACTTCCCCTACAAGTGAATTAATTGAGAGTAACTGTTTTACATTCAGCACAAGACTGCCGAAACTAATTTTAAATGCATATGAAATAACACGTCCTTGTTTTAACAGCACAGCCGCTATCATCTAAATGTAAAATGAAGAAAACTTGAATGGATATGATACTGAAGGATCCAAATAGCTTGAGCCTACTCTTACATTCTCGAGCTTTTTTTTTTTTGCGCTTATTAATTTCCTTTTGGGATATCCTAATTTTATAACACTAATGATACATGGATGAGAAGGGTAAAATTTAGTGTACGTCTGACAGCAATTCCATGGAGGGAAATAAACATATCATTCAGGAAATAAACAGGCTTAGTTCATCGATACTTAATTTAAGTTAAATCTCAACGTCACCAGGAAACTAGACTAAACAACTTTGACATTTAGTCTAGGTGCCTATGGTTTTGGATTCATATAAGTGCTAAATTTACTTTAACGATGTCACATTTAACTGCATTATAAAATTTCTAAAATTCGTAAAAGTTTGCATTCTGTATTTTAATATAGACAGTTTTGGATCATCATATTCATATCACTTGTTGGTTCACAAGCTAAATGGTGTTAGCGAGCGCTGTCGCGTTGGTTTGGTCACCGTTACCGAACGGATGAGGTTAGAATCCCGTCCAGGGTGTAGTTTCCAACAGTTATTTAATAGTATTTGTCATTCCTTTTTATTCTTATGGGGGTTAATGTACTCAAAAACCTACATCGATAAGCACGCTGCCAAAGCTTCGTCTTAATGCTCAACTTCTTTCACACATATACATTTCTTCTATATTATACAATCCTTTTTTTTACTGTTTTAGTGTAGATATATAAATCAAGTCTTTTAAGGATACCTAGTATTCATAAAATATTCTTTAAATATACCCATTTTTCATCATATATCCTAAATTAGGTTTTAAAATGATTGTAAGTATTTAAAAGATAAAGTTTTAATTTTTATTGCTGTAGATAGTTCTATTTAAAAAAAAGAAATTAGGAGTTAAGTTTATAATGTGCATCCATATTAGTAGAAAGAGAAGACATTACTGTGGGTATTAAAAAAAATTTAAAAACAATCTCTAGTCCTCTTGCTCAGATTAGAATTAAGACCCACGCTATCAGCAATCCAATGTCACTATTTTGATAGTGTAGCCTTAGACCATGTGACCAGCGGTGTGGATACATTACAGTTCATATTTATTTAATGATTTTAGTCTTAAACGTATTTAAACCAGATAAATGCGTTGGAAACACAATGTTGACAATCTTTTGACTTCTTGCTCTGCCTTTAAGATCTTAATTAATCGTTTTCAAGGTGTGCTACTTTTCTTTATAGTTTTAATGTTTATTGGACAGGATTATGTTCTTCTTTATTATATTTGACATATTATGTTTTATGAGTGTAATTTATAATTTCACTCTACCAGCATCTACTTCGTTAGATACTGCTTTAAACATTGCGCTGTGAAATTCTATCCTACCCCAAAATATTTTTTTTTGTAAAAACTAAAGAAGTTAATTAAAATATTTTGTTAGTTCCTCTTAGTTAATTTTCTCCCCATATCGTACTTCCCGTTTGGTTGACACTGATGCACACTAATTATATTAATGTGTTAGGAATGAGGAAGGTTGGATTTAGAGGAAGTGTACTCACATGATGTGGAGGGATAGAGGAAATTCTTGAAGTAAAAACCACCCTCATCACACCCCGATCTCACTAAATTAGTTGAATATTAAGTTCTATATGAGTGTGTGACCAAATTATGCACTCTAAAAGCACCCTGAAATTTTTACCTAGGTTGGTTTATCTCGAGCATTGAATGCAAGAGAAATTTCAAGACGAGGAATCCTTTAAATTATTGGTTTTATCTGGTCCGTGGCCCACTCCAAATACATATATTTTCACCCAGATGGCTCAGGGGCTAGTCGTAATAACATAGTAGATGGATGGGCTGATGAATATGTATGATTTATTTACTTTGAGCTTATATTATAAGGTTTAATATTTGCGAGTGCAGTAGATAACATTTACTGAGTGTTTGAAATAACACATTTAAAGGGTGAAAACAATATATTTTTCAATATACATGTATCCAGCTAAATAACATTGATTGTGTGATATGACTCATGTTTGAGTAGAAAACTCTAGTGTGTTAAATTTGGCATTTATAGAAAGAACTATTGTTTTAGGATATGACATAATATGTCTGAGTAAATACCTTGAATGATTTAAAAGGCACATATAAAGCTAGAGAACGTGAAGTGTTCGAAATGGTGCATATTTTAATACAGAAAAAAGTTTAGCGACAAAGTACACCAAATGTAGGCCTGGTAATAGCTAATCTGTTTTCAACTCTCTTTTAAAATGCATTGCTCTTCAAACAGTTGAAGGTGTGATCAAATTATTGTAACAATAATATTCTCTGTGTGAGTTAATAACCGAGTCAGTAAGATTCTAATTTGAAAGTTCTAAGGTATTGAACTGGCTCAGTAGTATGACAGGATTGTGATTTGAAGCTGTGCGTCATTTCGGTCACAGGTGGAGGTGGTAGAGAGAGAGAAAGCTGTACGGTAGCAGGTGGTAGCACATAGAGTACACGTACCGGACTCTCAGGGTGTGTTAGGAAGGGTTCGTTGGGGGTGTTGGGGGATGGTAATTAAGGGATAACGAGGAAGCTAACAAAGGGGGTTGGTAACTGAAAGCTCTGGAAGGTAAAGGGTTGAGTGTTGGGGGTTGTAAACGGCTCTGGAAAAGAGGGATGGGAGTTTTCCCAGGGAGGGGAAGGAGGGGGTTAATGTTGAAGCACGTATACAGGAAGGAATCAAACACCTGCTATCAACTTCACTTCTCACGTAGAAAAGAAGTTGGGGAATAAAATAGGGAAAAAAGGGCTTTTGTTAAAACACGCTATCGAACATTTAGTTGTTTTTTTGTATTTTTCACCTTGAGAAAATATTATAATCTATAGTATATTTGTAAACTTTTTATCCTTTGTATCAAAATATAATTTTAGAATCATCTTAGGATCCCCATATTTTAATATCAATTAGCTCTGATAAATAAGCAACAATAAAGTAAACAAGACAATAATTGTTTAAGCTGTACAAATATAAAATAAACAAAACAATTAATCTCTAAATTATAAAGTAACCTAGACAATATTGGCATTAGCACAATTAGTATAACATAATTAACGTTTAAACTATACATCCATTTAATAACTAAAATATTAAACTAAAAACTCTCCAACTATATAATAATCAAACTAGAAGGGGTATACAATTCACAACTAAAAGTAAGCCAAAATTATATTACTTTACAAAAAGCTAAGTATTAAAATGATAAAATGACAAAGTTAGCTAAGCTATAAACTTTAAAACAGCTATATAATAAAAGGCACTAGTTTTATTGATAGAAGCTCTATAGCTATTAACCCTAGTTTATCTAATGTTTGACCTGGACCAGTTTTCAACCGTTCAAATACTTTATAGACACACACACACATTATTTTAATTTAAATAGAATTTGAAAATTGTTAAAAAAAACTTACAATCTTCTTCAGTAAATAGTTTAATACCGGTACTGCTTAAATGTGATGAACACATTTTTAATCCCAGTGTTTTTCTTAGTAAAATATTACCGAGATTAGATATTTTATTTAAAACATGATAGATTTTTTTTAAATTAGTAATTTATCATTTAAAGAGAAAGCATTGCAATCGTGAAAATTTACTGCATTGATCTTATGATGAATATTTTAGGGCTATCATAAATTACGTAAATATATTTTGAGTGGGTGAGAGGGGAGCCATAATGTAAACATAAAGATACATTTGGGAAGTGTGGATCATTATTGTTACGCTACACAGATATTATATGTAGCTACATCATAATGTTGATAAAATAATAATGTTGTTTGCATTTCCACCATTAGTAGACCCACTCATTGATAACTCTATAGCCTATGAAATACTAAATTTCACCCTTGATGTGAAAAGCTACGTAGCACAAGTTTAAGGAGGGAGAGTGAAATAGTTAAAAACGTTACGATGTTTATGAATGACACTTTTACGTTTTATCACAGATAAATCTCTATGGTCTAATCTGCCCACAAACAAATAAAAAGGATTTTAAAGTTATGTCTGTTCTTTTGTATGTGTCTTTTGCCAAATATATGAAACAGTTTGACAGATTTGGTACAGTATTGATAATTAGATGCAATAGGGCTGTACCAAAGAATATTATTTCATAGGTTATTGATCAACTTAATTAAATCAATGAAACAAATATTTTGAAAAAATATATATTGAATCCAAACGAATGAGGAGTTTTCCCATTGAATGTAGATTTCATTATTTTTCTGTAAAACTCGATTTCCAAATCTAAAGATTATTCTACAGCATACATTCACAGAATTAATCCAAAAAGAATTAACATTTTAGTTTAGATGGCTGATAATAATTCACAGATTCTGATGAATGGTAGTTTCTTTAATTATATGTTCTCTTATGAATATATACTTTTTAAATAGGTTTAAATGCGGTATTTTTTATATTTTGGAAATTACTCCAGTAAGATTATGAGCAATTTAATATTAACCTATATATTTAAGTAGTTTTCCTCGATATGAGAGAGTTAAACTGTAAATCATTATAAGTTAATGCCATTTACATGTAATTGTAAAACAAGCTACAATTTGTATGCAATTATGACTTTTAAAAGTTATTTTTCTTAACATAATAACTATTTATTGAGCAGATGTTATCACTAGGTGTAGGAAAGGCCAAACACCGGTAAACAGTAAACCTTTTTAAAAATAACACTTGAATACTACTTTATTGTCAAGAGATAGATTAGAGTATCAAGATATTCAATAAAAATTATGTGAACTAAATTTAATTTAAAAAAAAACTAGCAATCCTGCATGGCGTTGCCCGTCACCCAGTGTAAGATAAGAATTATATAAGCCCCCCGTGAAAAAATAAAATTAAACATTTAAAAATCCAGCTTCCAGGTGCATACGGACCTCTTCCATCCACCTATGTTAAAATTTTCAAATCTTTGCGTGCTGTATATTTGGCTGGACATTGCACACAAACAAACACACAGACAAACACTTCCTTTTATTACTATAGAAGATAGTAAATTTACAAACAATATTTAAAGACAATTAAATTTTATGTACTAATCATTTTGAAAACTAAAATCTTGGTCTAATCTAAATACATTATATTTTATATAAGCTATATTTTGTCTTAATATAAATAATTACCATCAATTAATGTCTTAATATCAATCTATTCGAAATAGCACTTTAATTTTTTAAATAAGTTTATTTTAAAAGTAGTAGAATAACTTGACTGAAATAGCATTTGAACATAAACAAACCATAATACTATTAAGTAGGTCCTTCATTTATTGTACACTGCTAAAGTCAAAGATGTTTTGATAGATTAGTAATATTTTGTTTTAGTTGTAAGATGTATCTAGAGTTATTAAAATACACCCACATTAGCGTTTATAAGGGTGGGAAAACCAAAGTAAAACTAAATTTGAAAAACCATCCCCAGTGCATTCATCTGGGATTCAAATCTAAACTTCATCGTCAACATCGAAAAGTGCATTGTTTGTCTAAAGATTTCATCAATTTGGCTATCAATACGGAAAAATAGTATTTTTGGTAACTTGATTTAATTAAGTAATTTTACTTTAATAGAAAATAATAGTTACGAAACATTTTTTTACTAGTTTTGTATATTCAAACTAGAAATATATCAACGTATAATGGACACTAAATTATTAATCTTCTTTTGAACCAAGCATAGAATTTGTGTTTAAACTTTAGCCATAATTTAGTTTTGAGATGATTTAAAGATTTTAAATCAAAGGTTAAAATTATGGAAAAATCATATCTACAACTAGATATAAATTATTTTAAAATAATATTATAAATTTGAATATATTCAATATCTCTAGTGAATTTCAAGTATACTAAATGATTAATCTTATTTCTGTAAGTAAAAATATTTTCAAAAACATTTTGTTAGTTTTCAAAATTTGTTAAAAATATTCTGATATTTCTCCTGCTTAGATGTTGATTTTACTAATATAGAGGCATTGATAAAACAAATTTTCAATATAATGCTCGGTACTTTATTGTTATATGATTATTAAATTATGAATTGTATTATCGACTATAACAAGTTGAGAAAGATTAAGACCAATGTATTATTTTAGAGTTTTACCAAGGTAAGTAGTGTTTGTTAAAAAAATGTATCTATAATATGTACCCCCCACAGTAAGGGGGAAACGCAGCTACCATTACACAAAGAAAACCTTAATTGGCAAACAATGGGGCCCTTAATTGACTAGTGGGGTGGGGGGAGTATGTTGCTTGTATGTGTGGGATGACGCACTGGGGTTGGGGGAAG
>CABFVX010007801.1:0-28443 GCA_902151425.1 Timema shepardi
AAAAAGTTTTATAGGAACCTTCTACCCTCTTCTCCTACAGTTAATGTTAGAAAATTGGATGCTTCCAGAAGCTATTTGTAGTGGTCCTTGTTTGGATATTAAAAAAACCACTTTAAACGGATAGTAAGAATAACGCAACCCCATTTTTTTTAAATTTGGATATTCCCAGAGGCTATTTAGAATAGTTCTCCTTTGGCAATTTTTTGGAAATTTTGATTCTTCTAAATTTATTTTAAGAAGTGTTCATCAGACTTTTTAAACTGGATTCCCTCGAATATATTTAAAATGGTCCCCATCCAAATATTTTTTGAAATTTGTCATGTCTTAGAAGCTATTTAGAGTGTTCTTCACCTGATTTTTTTTGGTCGTTGAAAATTAGATGCCTTTATTGCTATTTGAAGTGGTCTTCCACCACAATTTTTTGATTTTTCGGATTCCCTTAAAAGCTATTTGAAATGGTCCTAGCCTGGATTTTTTAAAAATAATATGTATATAGAAGTTATTTGGAGTGGCCTCCTACGGGTATTTATTTTAAAAATCAGATTCCTTTGTAAGTCATTTTGAGTGATATTCGATATTTGGAGTAGTCCTCCCCTAGCACATTTTTGGAAAGTGAACGTCTCTGTAAGTTATTTGAAGATTGATACAAGACCCTCTTTACGTTTCATATTAAAAACTTCGGAACATGTTGGTAGGAAGAGGGTGGAGGGGTTGAACACCATAAACCACCCCCTTCTTCGCCCATGACTTTACAGTTTGCTTACAAAGTCAATATTCTGACATTTCAAACAAATATAGGCTGCTCTTCTTGTTGGATTGAGTTTGTATTATTACATCACAAAAATGCAGCGTTGCATTTTAATTACTACAAAACTATGCAATCTTATTTTCAGACCGGTTCAATCTAGTCAGATACGAACAAACTACCGTAATGAATTTTCTCATTCACTGGAACCATGGGTCGGAAAGTCTTCCACAACCTCTCAGCAGCAACATCATCAACAGCAACAAGCTCAATCAATTCTGGCCGACATTGGACCTTCCTCTGGAGGTAAACACTTCCACTATTTGCCTGCTATTAAGACACGATTATTTTCAAATGGAGAACATATAGGATAAAATAATATAGACCTATACTTTGAGTTAAGTTTTAACTTTTAAAATAGTTAACACTAAACATTATTACAGGTTCATTACTTTGGTTCTCTACCTTCTCTTTTCATCTCACAGAATTTTCTTCTTTCCTTCGAATAATCCAATATTTGAATCCTCTTTCTTCCTAAGCTCCTCTTTCCTTCTATGATGTCGTGAAGGAGACAGTTCCTCCTAAACATAGTTTTAATACAATGCACCATCATACATTTATTAGTATGATTACATTTATGAATACAAACACGTATAAACAATAAAATACATTCTTCTGTCACATAAATAGTATCTATATCAAACCACAATTTTTAAAATTAGAATAATATACCAATAACGCCTTGTAAATAATTTAAAGCATTGTGTAAATATTATAGAATATTAAAAATGTAATAATGTGACACTCATACTTAACCACTTTTTCGTTGGCATATCGTGCATCATGGAGCCTGGCGTTCCATACGGTAAGCTTGTGGCACGATGTGTTTCTTCCTTCTTTCTTACACTAGCTCTCACTATCTCAGCATACAATGCTAACATATCAGGATAGTTGTATATAGTGAGAAGTATGGATAGGATGAGAAAAAACACATATTTCTCCTAAGTTGCTATCTGTATATCGATTAGCTCTAGCGAGAATACGTTCCACACTCATATCGTCCTTCTCGAAACAAGGCCAGTCGACAGCTGAGCAATCGTAGTCAGGCAAGGGGGGTGGTTCCCACATCCCTCCACAGAGTGCAGTGAAACGAACTCAACTAAATACACACCCTAATGACAGAAAACTTGATCTAAAGGGAAGCAAAATATACGTAAATAATTTTGTATCCTAAAATAACAAACTAGCGTATAAGGGTAGCTTTTAAATGTACTATGAATAATATGACCTAGAATTAAGAATATTAAAATAGGAAGAATAATGTATTCTCGACAACAAAGAAATCTTAGGCGTGGGTTTCCTATTTGAAGAATTCACAAATAAAGCAGCCCAATTAAAGTGAATGTTGACTCCTCTGAAGTTTTGTTATTGAGTGTTATAATATTTTTAACTCCTCCTTCTCCCCCTCTCCTCATTCCAACAGCCAAGAATCATGAAGGTAGCTCTTCTCTCCGGCGCCCCAGAAACATCCAGGTAGCCTGTCTACATCCTCTAGGAGATTAATCCTCATTGCCTCCTAGGGACCCTGTGAATGAATCCCACGACCACTGGAGCCCACGGAATAAGATCGAACCTACCAACAGTTTACAACTCCACCCTATCCCCCCTCTTCTAAATGCTCCGTCCATGTCGTCCTCCCATTACCAACCACAACCGTTCCCCGCACCCCCTTGACCATACCAGGAAATAGATTACACCAGATTTCTCAAGACTGACCCACGAAGAACACACAGCAGATTCTTAAACTACTCCAAGCTACAATACAAACTACTGGCCCTGGGGTTACACACTTATACCCCTCTATCTTCAACAGACACCCTTCCCCCGTGTCACTCTGCTCCCCTTCTCTTCATCGCCTGATGGCACTTCTCCCCCACAACCCATCTACTCCCTTCACTCACTCCTTATTATCTCCTACACTCACGAGGAACCAAAGAAACATACCTATACAAGTTCAAGTAAACACGGTCATTGCTTTATTGTTAACAGCACATTTCCTTAGAATGAACTATACACTAATTAGGTGTTGTCAATGCATGCTAAATTTCCCAAGTTCCTTTTAAACTATTACTAACATAAATTATTTATTTACATACCACCCAGAACACACTATAATAATATGATTATATATCATATCTAAAATAAGTCCTATTAAAACAATCCAAAGTATCAAATTTTATGACAATAAATAAAGGCCTATGCTACAACAATTTTAACGAATTAAAAAATAATAATAACGTGTTCAATAATGGGCCATCAGGAACACTGGTATCATACTATTTACTATTGCCAATGGATTCTTCATAGTTAATTGTATTATAAAGTGTGTAGTTTACAATCGGTCATTTTAAGACATGCTTTTGTGTTTATGATCTCTTTATATTTACATACGCAATTTCTAAGTATGAATAAAATTATAACTTTCTTAATACCAATGCATTAGAAAAAATACCATTCAACTTCTGAACCTAAAAGAAATCACGTTGACGTTCAAGAAAAGGTAATCTACTTTTTTTAAACAAAAAATCTCCAGAGTATAGGGCTAGTCTTCATTAACATATTTTACAAACCATAATTGATCAAAATAATGAATATAAGCTGGTAAGCAATAAATCTGGTGTTGTATATTTTCCAGGGACGTATGATAGTACGCAGCACCAATCCTCCAACCAACAGTCAACATCTGGCCATGTTCATGCGCCACCTTCCAAAAGACAACACACTGCACTACGCGCCAAGGCTCTGGAAGGAGAGGGGCCATTTTCTAATCATTGTCGCAGTTTCGACTCACAAATTAAGGTTTGTGATTTAATCTTCCTTTTTAACATGAAGTAAGCACAAGACTGGCGTCGTTGAAACTGTCCTGTGCGTTCTAGTTTTAGGTTTACATGATCTGCTCTTAGCTCATTTACCAGTTGAAGTATTGATTTGTGCCGAAATCTTTTCTGACTTGTGACCTCCTTGTGAATTACCCACGTATTGAGGGCTGTTTGGACAAGGATGTTGTATAAAACATGCACTAGCCACCTCCAAGAAGCAGCCCTTACAAAGTACTTATAAGCCATTTGGTCGAATACGTCAGCGCCATACTTTGTTTGGGGGAGCTTCTTCTAATTTGCACTTATCTCAACACCTGAGGGGAGCATTCTCAAAAGCAGGAAGTTCTTCTGTTTCTTTCCGTGGTTCACAGTCAATGTATCCTTGATGTAATCTTGATTCTTCTGGACAGTGGTCTCGTACAACGGAGCCTTAGATGTCATCACATAATCTGGCATTTCTCTCCTGAAGCGATTCGCTCTCTCTACAATGCTCATTTTCTCTTCTTCCAGTTTCCGTGCAAGGTTCAAAGATGCAAAGAAATTTTCCGAAAGGATATTTTGCCATTTTTTGAGGCATGGTTGCATAAGCTTCAAAATAACATTTCATGGCACAGATTCTTTCGCAGGATGAAGTTTGTCTTTCCCAATTTATGGATCAGCATCGCGCATGCATTTCTGGGTAACATCCACCAAAATCAAGAATTTTATGCCGAATTTGTCGAGTTTGTTTGACATGTATTGTGTGAACCTGCACCAGAGCAAACTTATCTCTCTGCAGGCGAGTAGACCGAGTAGCACGCTCAAACTCATCCAACGAAATTTACCAACTGTCATCCCCTGTGTTGTTGTTTTTTCAAATTATGGTTTTGTTACTTTTTTCAGGTGCCGCAACATAGGTTCATCAATAAACAAAGCCACGCCCTAGTCACAATATAATTTTGAACATGACGTTTAGCATGCGGTGTTGGAGCTGGTGCCTCCTTCAAGCTAATCTGTCTAGAGCATTCACATTGATGTCGATAACTGTCCACGTGGTCTCTACATATTTTACGATCATTTCCGTACCAGTTACAACAGGAGTAAATTGTCTCCAGCCTATTCTACAAATGATGGATGTGAAAATATAGAGATACCACGTGGACAATAATCGACAGCAATGCGAATGCTCCAGGCAAATGAGCTAGACGTGCTTTGGTGACGATCTGTACCTCTTCTACAAATGTTGCCGTCACTACAGCTAGGCTTGCTGTGATCTATGTCTTCTCCAGAACCTCTAAGGAAGCGGGAAATGTACTACTACCAAAAGAACAGTCGCCACAATTAGAACACCTTTCTGAACAATAAGAGTATAGGTTTGAACTAAACACGCCTGCTTATTGTTGGTTGCCTGCTTCTTGCGTTGATTTGTCCTCTTATTGACTATAATCTTCATCAGATGATCCTGTCATCTCTAAGTCACTCACACTTTCTGTATCAGGGGAGTTCACTGTGAAATTTTCGTCATTGTTATTGATATCCACTTTACTATCATCGTCGTCTGACTGAGCTTCTGGTAGATTGTGTAGCATAGTAACTACATGAGCAGAAGTTAGGACGTTTCTAGAAATAGTTCTGACCATACAGTTCCACATACACACACACACACACACGTACACTGTAATTACGTAAACTCTCGTAGTTATAGCATACACCGAAGAAGAAGCTTTTACACAAAAGAAACTTGACGCTTGACTGACAGATGGATAAAAACGGGAGTTGGGATTAGGAAAATCCCAGCTACTGGAAATAATCCGCTTATCACTTTGCTTATAAGAATTATGTTGCTATTTCCATCACGCTGCTTCACAAAACATAGTAATTGCAACATAAAGCAGAGATACATTCATTACATTATATTACCTATAGAATATTACACTCGTATTAGTATTTCTATTCAGTGTTTATCGCCATGCTGAGCTTAAAATACGTCATCCTGCAACAACTTAACACCGCTCTTGGGTCCTTTAGGTATAATGTTTCATAAAGCTAGTTCTATTTATTTATGACAAACATGATTTTTATAACACACAAAACCCTATTTTATGAAAAGTCACATGGTAACAATAATTTCTTTCAACAATTATAGCTGTCATGGAAGAGTCAAAATGATCACTTCGGGCTTTCTAGTGTTGAACCTTCAATAGTACATAAACCTTACCACTTACGTCCATACTGATTATGACTGTAAATAGATATATCTTGTATCGGACTTTCAATTGGATAGTTTATAATAGTTTAGTAGACTATCACCGGTAACACGGATATATTGAACAATAGTAGCGTACTACTCGACACGGTGCTGGGAGACACCTCATCAGTCGTTATCTCGACGTACTGACGTGTACACTCCGGTCAACTTACCGATACTTTAGGACTTTCACTAGTTTTGTGAAGAATATTTTTACTTTAACTTTGCCTCTTTTGACAAACATTACGGATACCTAATCAACTTTAAATACAAGGTACGTAAAGTGTTTTTAAAATGGCTTTAAATAAGTGTGCTAAGCCAACTATTCACAGTGAAGGACTTATGACCCATTTTCCATTCGGTAGTGACTGTACTAGGACGCTCCTCTCACCCCTTAAACCCCCTACTGTGGAGCGATTGCAGCGCTTGGCCACGAGATGCGGTGTTTTCTGTGTCGAGCAGTAGAATAATACGTAACGATATAAGAAACACACAACCAAATAATCCGTAACGATACAAGAAACACACAACCAAATAATCCGTAACGATACAAGAAACACACAACCAAATAATCCGTAACGATACAAGAAACACACAACCAAATAATCCGTAACGATACAAGAAACACACAACCAAATTCCAATTAGGTAGAAATATTGCCCGACAGTTTGTTGAAGTAATTATCTGACAACCAAGTGAAGGGATGTATTTGAACAGAGTGAATGCTAGCTTTAATAGCACAGCATAGCATGCTCTGCTCACTATATACTGATACTGTATAAATTAGTCCTTACACCTTTCACACACCTAATATGAAACAATTGTTGTTTATCTATAGTTAGTTATTACTCAACCTAATATTTAAAATACATAACTAATGGTGTACATAATTTAAATATAGTGTTCTTAAAGTGTCATTTTTAATTCGAAGGTGACCTGGTGGTCTAGGGGTAAGGTGTCAGACTTCCGTGCTGGCGGCCGGGGTTCAATCCTCGATCCAGGCACAGATTTATCTGATTACCAAACCCTTCCTTCACCTCTGACAAGACATCTTGTGAACAATCACCCTACCATTACACATTAGCGTAAGTGCGTATAACCCGAACGGGTAGTAAGACGCGGTGCTAATAATAATAATAATGCACCGAAAGCAACTTAGCTAAGCAGGAGAAGACGGACCGAGGACAAGAAAACACTGTGTCATTAACAGAGCCCGGATTTTGATCACCTTAAACTTGCCAAAAAATAAACTGTAAAATTATGCTAAAAACTCCAAATAATTATTTTAAATTTGCAAAAGAATTACCTAAGAAATTTGAATGCAATTCCATAATATGATGCATTTATTACAAGAGTTAGGGTTAACGCTATACACGTAATCAAAAATATCTCTCCCGGTCTGTCCATTTCCAGTTTTTCCACAGTGTGGACACGTCTGGAATATAATGACCTGTATACAGTTCCAGGAAATCCTTTAGTTTAACATTGCTCAGTTTCCAGAGGAATGTTCGCAGATCTTTATAAAATGTTGAGGAATTTCCTTGATTTGTGAATGCATTTTGTTCAAGTAGTAGTTGAGGTTTTCTTTTTATTGATTTTCTGGATACAATGGACATGTTTGTTGCTATTGATATGCTGTTGAATGGTAAATATTGTATCTATTGGCAGCCAATTTCACTTAATATATCTTACATAAAAATATTTCACTATCTGTAGAAAAAAAATCCTCTCTCAATTCAGTATCAATTTTCTTCAAATAACTCTCTTGAGATGGTTTGGTTTAAGGCATTCTAAATACACAAAAAATGATTTCAAACGAATAAATATAACTTTCACTTTATAAATGAAAACTATGCATTGAAAAGCTTTTGACAGTTAAAATCATATGTTCTACTAAACATTGTAATACAAATACCTGATACCTGGTTTAAAAGTGATAGCTCCCCCTCCCCCTGCAACCCTTTCAAACTTTGTAGTGAAGGTCTCACCAGGAATGTGGATTTTATAAGCACGCAAGTAAAGGGGTACAAAGTTCGTTTGGGCACAGTCAACAAGTGTGTGGTAAAATGTCTCATGTTTCATCAAAGTACCGATAGTTCATATATCCTATAACCCTTTTAAAGACATTATCAAACAATTTTAAATTTTCTTTAAAAAAATGCTTAGAAATTACTTACTAGACAAACAATAAAAGCAAGAAAAATTACTTTTAAAGCTAAGATGGCAAAAAATTACCTATACAAAATTAATGTCTACAACCAGGGGTTCATGAACAGAGCATATGTACAAATGAACATTGTCTCTGATGGACCAAAAAAAGATGACATGTCATCAAAATCCGGGCCCTGGTCATTAATAACATATTTTTCCATCATAGTTTGTCAACAAATTTGATGATGGTGCTTAAATCAGCCCACCCGAAATTACACTCGAACATTTTCCAAAACAACTTTTATATGGTTCTTCTAGTCACATGACTGGCAAAAGACTTTAATTGTTGTTTCTAATTAAAATTCACGTCTTAAGTGGTCTCAAATGGGTCTGAACAGTGTCATTTGGACTGTATACATGCACCAACTACTGGGATAGGTTAGGCTCCATATAAAATGTCTCTGGACCATGGCATCATAATATTGGTTTCTATAATACAAATTTGGGAGCTTCAGTAACACTCACTTATATAAGATAGTAACAAAGATAAGGGAATTCGGTTGGAAGTATTTATTCAAACTTAGTGCTTTGTAGATTTCTAGCTATACATTTGTTTATCTACCTACCTACTCTACTCTACTGTAAAATCTTATTCAATGCGACGAAGAAGAGCAATAACCCCGAGTTAAATAGATCCGGCCGTGTCTATAACACATGCTACTAACAAGACAATGCTCAAACTAAAAACCCAACCATCGGCGTTCAGGATCTTTTTAAACATTTTATTTATCGATCTATCGTGACATATTTGCACACAATCAAGGTGGAAGGTGTCCAGCTACAATTTGGATGGCTCTTTGATAAGATGTGATAGTCTTATTTCATCTCCTGTGTGAGCTTTGTTGTGTGTAAACATATCTTCACTTTTAGAAACAATAAGATTGTATGAACATCTATCTATTAATGATGGTGTATCTTTGTAAAATATGAATGTTCTCTCTATACATACGGTGGTATTTTTGCAGGAACTGAGTCAACAGTTAAGTGGTGTTAAAGAGCATCTCAGTGAACTCCACCGAGATGTAACACTACTTAGACGAGCCAACTCTCCCCCCCTGTCAACACGCTACGAGCACATTACCAGAGAATGTGCCCTTCTAGAAGAACAGTTAGAAGGTCATCAAGTTGAGTTAGAGAGATTGAAAAATGTGTTCGACACTTTATGGGAAGAACAACTTTGCAGAATTCACGTTGAACAAGATATATTCCAGTCTCAAGTAAATAACGTGTCTTTTCTGGTTCACTCCGTAATTATATGTGACAAATATATGTTATTTTTCATGCATGCATGTATTTTATATAAAATATTTAGCAATAATCTAAATATGTTCAGACAATATTATGAACTTATCGTGGTTCAATATAACACCCATTAGCTAGTTTTATTTTAATTGTTTAAAAGTTCTACCGACTCTCCCCCTCACAAATGTAATACTGGCAGTTAAAATGTGACAGCGGATATATTGAGGCACTGATTATCGGATGAGCGAATAAAGCCCGTTCACAAGTGAAGGAACGCACATCATTGGCCCGTTTACAACCAACATACCCGCTTGTCCGACTCGCAATCGCAATCGCACTCGTAAATACAAAGGTCGTAAGACGTAATTTCAACCAATAGGGACAAACATCGAACATGACTATAAAGGTTAAAGTCTTATTAATATTTTCAAATAAGAAATAAATATTTTAAAAATGTGTATATGGTTAAATATAAATGATTTTAATTGGAAGTCCTGTATTGATTTCTATACATTTCCAAGAGCTGTTGTCACAGAGCAAATAACTTGATATTATTTGATTTCTGTAGTCCATCCATACTTGTTTTTATTGGCTGAACGCAAGCAACCACATCATTGCAGCAAGAGATGGACAATGTTATCTCTGCCGACCAGCTGGTCCGACAGGTTACTGTTTATAATGGTGTGAAGGTATTTTAATATGTGCAGTAGACCTACAGCCATTTTCTAGTCTCTCTCCGCCGTCTGGTAGTGAATGCTATTTTTAAACCAGGAACACACACACACACACACAATCAGCCATTAGCTAGTAAAATATCAAATGGCTGCTGTTGCCTCATCTTAAATGTCAAAAGTATTAAAACTATCGAAAATAAATAAATATTCAATTTCAGTCTAGAAAGTGGTTACGCAAAAACCCTACTCTTGCCACGTTCTATGAATACCCCGCTTTGATATGTGGGGGTTTCATACGTGACATAATGACACAATGACATCATGTTCCAGTAACTCGCAGGACTCAAACAACTGGAATATTTATTTATTTGAATCTGTTATGAACTGTATGAAGGCTCGAATACTCTAAACTGTGTAAGGGGAGGGGGAGCATGCCTATTGTTTTCTACAGTACAGTACAGTACTCTTGTCCTACAGCCATAAGTACACACTTCTAGCCAAGTACTTACAAAAGTACTAGAGAAAATAATATTTCAAAATGATCAGCACTAGCGCGAGGATTATCACCCTTGAGGTTTTTTTTGTAAGTTTAAAGCTACCAGTTTTATTTGACACGTGCAATGACCATAAACGTTCCTATTTAATAAAAATGCAATGTAGATAAATTCTCACGAAAAGGGAAGAAAGAAGTTACTGTTTTGTTCTATAGACTACATCTCTCCAAGATGTTTCTTGATATAGAGTTAGCTATTTCTTTTGTTCCAATAATTATTGTTTTGCTTTTATGTTACGTATTATTAAAACGATTGTAGTGAAGTGTTAGTTTGAAGGGATTAGCCACTAATTTCCTACATTTATTTATAATCAACAGTAAACTAAAACCAGATATATTAAAACCTATTTAGTTTCAGTACAAACAGAATTTTCTTGACATTAATAATTATTCATTGAAATTGACTATGAAACTAATGCTCTTTTAGGTATTATCAAAAGTAAGGATCCATAAACCGGTACTGGCTCATAAAATTCGCGATATGGCCGCCATAATGAGCCGCGAATTAGTGTATACCATGGTTACCATGTCAACGGTCAATGCCGCCAACTTGGCGATCACTAATTACCCTGGCGGCCTACATACAACCACTCGGCTAGACCAGAGCAGGTCCAGACTGGGACTTCCCCCTCCACCCAGCCAGATATATCTGTACCCTGTCCACGTATCATTCAGAGAGGCTGGGTTTGAAGCACAGCAACTAGTCTATCGAGACAGGGGTGCCAGGTTCAATTCTCGGCACAAGCTAAACATCATGACCTTGACAAAAAGATCTATGGTGCCCTTATTCCACCAGCCCACGATATTTCGCAAGGTTCGGTTTAGATCCTAGCATCTCAAAAGTGTATAGATTTTTCCATTCTCGCTCCAGGCGAATGCTATTACACTTAAACAGTCCAGATTACCTTTTCCCCCCTAATATACAAGGTAACCTAACCTGCTGTCTCCTCATCAGTAATAAAATATCTCTAGACGTATTGCTGAAGTGTTTCTCTCTTCTCTCTCCAAGCGAATACCCATGATCAAAGTCTAAGAATAGCTTTCCTGCCACTAGCAAGAGCCACGTATAGCACAACATGCTTTAACCAAGCTAAGAACGTATTGGT
This sequence comes from Timema shepardi, assembly GCA_902151425.1. Classification (NCBI taxonomy): domain Eukaryota; kingdom Metazoa; phylum Arthropoda; class Insecta; order Phasmatodea; family Timematidae; genus Timema; species Timema shepardi. The sequence goes on from CABFVX010007801.1 coordinate 11,638, forward strand.
CAGCTAGTGACCAATAGTTCCCATAACTCCTGTTTGTCTATCCACAGGTCTTCCGTCTCTTATCTCTAATCTGTTGCCGAGCTAGGGGTCTCTGGTTAGATTCCATGCACGAGCTAAATGTTCACTGACTGACCTTGATACGTGTTCTATTGAACCATTCTTTCTTCCCTCTTGTTCCTCCTAAACCTGTTATATTGGCGGATTAAATAGCCAAACTATTATAATTGTGAGTGGACACGGACAGACAACTCCTGGATAGCTCAGTGGTTAGAGGGAGCATTGGTTTGAGTCCCATGCACAGGTGTCACCTCCTATTAGACTAATACATCTCCTCCGTCTGTCCAAGAGAATGATCACGGCCAAGGTCCGAGTACAGGCCAACTAGACCTTCTGTGGACGTTAGCGTCCCCCTAAACCAACCAACCAACATGAGTGTGACAGAAAAAATACAATTACAAACTACACGAGTCATTAGCTTGGCGATAGGAAATAGAACAAGATTAAAATAGCATGGAGAGAGGAGGGGAAAACGCTTAATCTAGCTCACTATACAGAGTCATCGAATATAAGGTATAAGGAGGGGGAAACACATGTCATTAGCATGATACGCATCAATACTTATATATAACAATCGCTAAAAGAGAATAAAAATAACACTAATCAATAGCATTGACACATTTCCATAACAGTAATTAATATATCATTTATTGCTCATACCAATATATGATTGGTCGTGTTTATGATCAAAATGAGTGTTAGTAGGCCCATTACGTATGACATTTATAAATGAATATAAATACATACAACACATACTACAGGTACATACATTACAACACATATACACAACACATACAACACATTGAATACACGTTTTACATACCATATGCACAATTCAGTAACTTGAAGCAATTCAACTAGGCACACTATAGAGGCCATCTTAACGACATGGTTTGTTTTGAATTAATAATTCAAGCGTATGTACAAAATTATCAATCTTTTGTTGTTATTTTAAGTTTAATTTGAAGCATTTCGTAGTTAAAGTAGGAAACAGGGTCTCATCAAGGAATTGGGGGTCCCGGGGCCACTTGCAGAATGTGGGGCCCTACGGCATATGTATATTATGTAATGTGAACTGCTCAAACAAAATTAAAACTATGTGCACAATCATACATTATTAAATACTCAGACAGAAATAGTCAGTATGTTGATAGCTCAGTTTGGATATATTTTATATATATAATATATATTTACATTTTCTTTTACATAATGAAATAATTTAGATAGATTAGTAATAATAATAATAACAATAAAATATAAAAATTACTTGCTAAATCATAAAATATATTTACAATGTTTTTAAAGGTTGTAGGCGTACAAAATCGAAATGTTCGAATTGCCATTGTGAAACTGTTGATACCTACGTCTAGATGAACGACATCCTGACGCTCAGATCGGAGGTGAAGAATCTAAGTGTGATCGCCAACCAACTGGAGCCGTATGTCAAGTCTTTGACGTCAGGATCAGCTCCTGTGGAACGAATAAGCGAGTCCGCAGATACCTCCAGTCAGGAAACCTCACACCAACAGTTGCAATCTCTTCTGGAACATATCAGCGCGCTTCAAATGGACACCGCCACCGCGTGAGTAGCGTGTTAGCGTGTTTGCTTCCTGGTTCGTAGTGTTGTTAGCAGTCAAGGTGACACTGATACACATTTCAAGGCGACCGGAGTGTGTATCCTTAGTTATTTTGATCAAGAAAATGGTTAAATGAACTTTACTAGTTTCTTTGACGCTCTATTAATACATTTGTTTGGCTATTGCCCCCCTCCCCCGCAAATATTCATAATACCATATCAATATAAACTTATGCAGTAAATAAGTGTACAAATATGTAAAATGTACAAAAATAAAATTTCCTACGATATAGTTTTATTCAATAAATCTTTGAGTATATTTTAGACATAATAGGTATTATATTTATAAATAATATTCACTGTTTTCTATTTAGTCGCTTTTTAAGTGTAATGGCGAAACCTCTGTCAATAAATTCAACGTATTACATACATCTTGTTGTTGCTGCTGCTGCATATCCCTCGGGGACGCTAAAAAGGGTGTTTTCAATTTGATTTCCCCCTTGTCAACGCTAATATGAGTACATTACCTCCAAGTTGCGTTAAAGAAAACATAATTCCAGCACACATGTGGCGCGCGAGTCAAGCTACCCGCCCAACTCATAGTTAGCGTTGCAAACATCGAGCTTACCATTAATAGCAACACCTAACACCTTGGGACATTTATTAAAAATCACTGTCACTCGACCAAATAAAACTACTTTATTTTAGTGGGATATTTTTGACAGTCGATAACATATTTTCGGTAGCCGTGCGAGCTATCAGTACTTCTCGGTCAGGTGGACTTCCTGCTGAATCAAGCTGCCTCAATCTTGATACACTAGCGCGATTATGTCATGTGTGTGTTACCCAACACGGCAATGACAACAATAAATAAAAAGCAACCGGTTTGAATATTTGAAAATTGTGCACACCATTTAAATATATTTTATGTTGAAATCTCCTCATTCTTAGATTTACCGTGAAGCCAAATCATCGCCATAAAATAACTTTATTGGAATTAGGAAAATAATATTAATATCGTTATAGTTTAAAATGATACGTAACTGTTATATATCTTTGTAGAAAACTATAGTAAGAGAATTGTAAGAGTATGACATGCACGAGTACTTGTAATAGTACATGTAATTAGTCCATGAATAAATATGTTCACTTATACAGGATACAACCCTCACTTTTGAACATTTAGCATTCTTAGGGAAATAACTTTCTTATTTTCTCCATAACAATTAGATAATATCAATTTAAAATTAATTATATCTTTCAATTTTAACCTTATTATACAATTATAGTTTATTATTTCAGTTACCGACTGGACGCAAGTCAAAAAGAATGTCGAATGCATCCAAGTAACATAGTGAACTCACCAACGGCTGAGAGTGCTATGTATATGAAAGGTAAGTTGGGCACCAAAACAAAGTACTTTGACATTCCAAGTATTTTCTAATCTTCTTTTTATGTACAATTACTACTGAAGGTTAATTCATTTACGATGTGTAAAGTTAAAAATCCATTAGCATGCACATTAAAATGCACCCATGATTATGATATTATGTTAAAATAATTCTAAGTACCGGTACTTGTTTGTCTTCTCGGTGTTTCCAAATGTTAGTTTGTTGTTGACAGAAACTGTTCTGTACATTTATCTCTGAGTATCAGCTCGTTATAAATGAGGCGAGTGAAGCTGGCGTGTCTATTTTGTAAATAAATTCTGTCAAATGTAGTGTTGTTGGCATTTGAAGACCCTAACACATAACATATGTAGTTAATATTTTAATGGCACTGATTGAGGAAACATTTGGCAACAATGCTTCACTGCAGGCTCGATGTGCAATATGTCTGTGACTCAGGCTTGTTTTATATTCGTGGCTAATAGCGAATATTGTGGAGTACATTGAAACACATCATTTCCAATTACAGAGCTTTTAATAGATATACAGTGAAAAGTGAACAGCGAACATTGCACAAAGATGATTTAACTTCAACTTTAGACGCATTATACACGAAGTTTAAATCATTTCTAAGAGCCTAATCTTGTTGCTAACACATTACATTGTAAATTACAACCTTGATATAGAAACTCCATTTAGCTTCATGACACAATTAGAGTGTCGCTTATATTAACATTTTGGTTGAGACACACAATATTGAAGTACACAACATTTACTTTATTTAAAATTATACATTTATACATTTATTACGTGACAATTGATATGTTTTCAAGGTAGCGCTGCATTTTCGTTTTACTGCCATATAAAAAAACATTTTCTGTATTCTAGTATATTCATGTGTACGCGTCTCGACATTTACATATTTTCTCAGCATTCTAAAATATATTTTCTTATCAAACATTATATTCTATTGATTGCCAACATAAACTCCGTTATATTAAAGTGCACTAAACAAAATATAATATGTAATAAAATAACTATGATAGAGTTGTAGAGAAATAGAGCGCGTATAAAAGGGTAAACACTAAGACATATTTAGACGCTCCCATTGATCTTCCTTAGGAGGTAGTAGTGATAAGACTGAACAGGAAGTCAGCTTCAGTGATGCCAATTGGTTGTGAAAGATGACAAATTCTCTGGAGGTTCATCTATGGTTGTGTGTTGATGGTAGATAGTGCTAGTGTTGCAACAGGGTTTAAATCAGGCCTAGTAAACGAATAATTAGGTTGGGTGATTTTCTAGATTTTGTGATCCATTGGTGTGTCAGTTCTCATCTTCTTAACTGAAAATCATTGTGTTCTGTTAAATGATTTTCACCTGTGACAGTGTAGCAGCCCTCAAAGTTGAGGTTGTGAGTGGAGGTATGTGCCGAAACTTGTTTTTATGGGTTATTGATGTTGGTTTAATGGTAGTGTCCATTCATGCGTTTACGAAAAGCTTCAGTTTATTGTTGACACTCTAGTTGATAAATTAAGTTACCGGATTCAAAGGTGTGACTCCCTCTGTTGGGATGGATAGAGTTGGTTATGTTGCTAGAGAAAGTGACTGCTGGATTATATATTTGGCAGGTTTTGCAAGCTGTTTTGTTGCAAGATTGTGCTATTCTCTGCTTTGAGTTCAGAGTGTACTAGAATATTTCTTAGTGATGGAGGCTGCTTGTGTACTTGGATAGTTGGTAGTACTTAGTCACTAGAGGTGTAATGTCAGGTTTTTCAGAATTGGATGCTTGTGGAGTTTCAGCTAGTTGAAGAGGGTTATTTATGAGAGGCTTTAGGTATCCTCTCTTTGTAAAAGATTCTTGAAGACTTTCAAGGTAGTTTTGAATACGTCCAGGACCGGAGGAGAAGCGGAGAGCACGCATGGGAAGACTATATGGGATATATCTATCTAATAACCTTATGCCTACATCAAGGAATGCTTCCTAGATATAGGATCTATTAGAGATGAAAAGGAGTTGAGTTTGTTTATAAATAAGGTTAGATTGTCTTGGTCAGCGGCCCATGCCATGAATGTCATCAATTAAATGAAAGCAGCAGAGTGGTTGGTTTATTTAACGGTCAAGAAATAAATATTCGTTAACTAGACCTGATGTAAACCCTTTTGCAACACTAACACAACCTGCCATCATCATACAATAGGAGATGAACCTCCACCGAGTTTCCAATCCACCAGAGAATTTCTCATCTTTCCCAACCAGTTGACATCACTGAAGCTAACTTCATGCTCTCTCCTCCTCCTACTACTACTACTACTACTACTACTACTACTACTACTACTACTACTACTACTACTACTTTTTGAGGACGACACAATGAAATATCGAATATTGAAGTGTGTGTAGATAGTGTTAGGGGCTGTACTTTTATTTGTGATCTATTTCTCTACAACGTTAATATAGTTATTTTAGTACATATTATATTTAACTTTATAGCAGGCTAAATTCTTCGTGTCATCCTAAGCTATAACAGACTTCTTATAGGTATTTATAATTAGTAGTTTTGTTCCACTTAAATTGCAGTAAATATTGATTTAGTTGATAAAACTAATGTTGTATACATTTTGTCAGTGGATGGAAAGGATATCCCAGTCCGAGAAGGACCTCGTGTTCGAGGGACCCGGGAGCAAATGTCGACCATTTTAGATGCCAGTGGGAACCTGATCTACACCAATCGACAGCAGCAAGCTTCTCAGAGTCTGCAGTGTGGCGAACTGACGAGGGATAGCAAGAGGGGGGTTCTCAGTCAACTCATTGAGAAGGTACCAATCACAACCATACTTCTGACACCTCTTATGCCTGATTTAAATTGGAATTAATGACAGATTTATCACCACCCAAATAGTGTCTAATATATTTTACTGAAACCAAGTATTCATCTCGGACAACTTTTTTATAAACTACAACCCTTAATCTCGTGGCTCTTTCCCAACAACCGCTCGCCCCTAGGAAATTAATCTAGTGGGATTTTAAATAATAAAGCTTTGTATATTGTTCATTTTTACAAGCTATTATTTGTCACACAGTTATTATTTAGCAATAGCGATTTTGAAATAAAATGGTCATAGCACTTGAATGGAACTTTTTAGGTGCGAACTAAAGAAGATCGCAAGAAGTCCCCGATTCAAGAGGAGCCTCGACTGGTACTGGGTCGAGAGAGGAGCAAATCTGACGGCAGAGGAGGTGCGGGCAGCTCAGAGCTCTGCCGATCCAAGATGATGACTTCCCAACAAAGCGAGGATTTGAAGCAGTGCAGCAATGTTAAAGCTGGTACATTCCGTTCAGGTAAACACACGTGTTTTCATCAAAACATACAAATATATATATATACCACCTTACTAAAAATAAGTTACTATTTCTTATACTCATTTTTATAAATCATTCTTTGATCTAGACTATCCAAATTAAAAATGCTGTTTCAAAAATAAATAAGAGACATTAGGTTAATTAGTAAATTAGTGTTGCAAGGATTTCTTTTTAATTATCAATAATGTTTTGCAAAGATAAACTAAACTATAAATTATATGACTTAAAATAAAAATAAAGACAATTTTTTCATTCAAGATCACGAGCTTACGCATTTAGTTAATGATGATGACTATAAATGATCTAGCACAGTAGTCATTCTTAAACCATATTTGTATAAGCAAGTTAGTTTTATCAGCCAAATGCTTAGCTTATAAAGTGTAAAAGCAGACGCGTTTTGGGACACGGGTGTCTATATTTGTGTTCACAAGTTATTTACTTTGAAATTGGTTCTGTAAGCCTATTAATGTTTTATTATGCACGAACAATATATCATATGATTTTGTTATTTAGAGAATATACATTTCATAGAGAGTGTCTCTAAATGCCATTAAAATTTTAAAATGGAAAAAAGTTGAGTCTAATTCTCCAAAAGGTTTATTTGTGTTGTAGTAATACTATTATTAAAATCTCACTTCGTTCAATTAATAGATAGATGTTCCGTACAGGCCCGTTATTTAGGGTAGTTTTAAATTTTGGCCCCTGCGTGCTAGCGTGAAGTTGATAAGTTGGTACGTTGGATTGAAATCATAATAAATAAATAATCAAATACTAAAGTTAAATATAGTTCTACATATTTTCTTACCCAATCAGCTTTAGTCATCATTGAACACTTTAACACGAGATTTTGTGAAAGTATTACATAGTATCTAGTTATTTTAACTACAGATCCTCTTGTTAACGGCTGTATTCACATATATAGTAATACACGGTGTATCTCCATTAACTTCCCACAAATATCTACCTCAATTTAAAATATTACATCTTCGGGAAATTAGCGATTAAATTTTATTAGCACATATTTAGCGTGGCTAAGTTTTGTTTTTATTTTAGTAATTATTCTAGTTTAATATAAATGCTGTCCAGGGTTCCATCTTCCCTCAATCTGACGGAAAACAAATATTATACAAACATTACAATTTAGGCTGTAAGTGACAATCGGCGAGAGAGCACGTCTAATGGCATATTTGGGTGGAGAGAGAGAAAACACATCCACACATGGATTTTAATGAATTACTGACATGGAGGGGATCCCCGATAGCTCAGTTGGACGTAAAACCAGACACCCGGGGTTCAAATCCCTGGTCGGGTGTCATTTTTATATATTTACACAATTCGAGTTTTATGTGTTTTCACTTGAATGTATGTAACTTGTATTTATAACAGATTCACTCATACAGAAAGCTCGTGAGTCACGAAAAATGTGTTTCAAAGAAAACATGGCTTTTGTTTCAACAGTTTCAATTTTGTAATTATATTCATAAAAACATATTAATATACATAAAAAGGGTTTTTATTGTAAAAGGTTATGGAGCCAGAACACGTCGGTGTTTAGGAGTTGTTCCATAAAATATTAATTTGTTTCGTAGCGCCACGTCTGTTGCGTTTGCCTAACCCGAACCATAAATTGACCAAAGAAAGGGAATGAAGTGCATGCATCACATATGGTAAGCACCGAGACACTATCAGAACTAAATCTTCTTCTCATCGAACTCGTTCACCCAAAACTAAGGTCTTTACTCCGAGCACCGAACCCCCAACACCTGGAAGAATTGGTCGTTGTGGAACAAGATCTGGCCAAGAGCTTGACAGCTGCAACCTCACGGCCAGTCAAGACTCCAACATCATCTGAACCATTGAAACACCTTGGACGTTCTACTCTTCTGAAACTCCTCCACGTGTTGCTTTTAAAACCTCTCACTTGGGAGGGGCAAAGCAATATGGCCTGGACCTGACTGGCACGTGGTCCAACAACTTTATGTCACACGTCAGGACATTGGTACACCCTAATTCTTCTGTCACCACATCTCTATACTCATTAGGGATCTGAACCACCTGTATTTTTTCTCTAATTGACAAATGAAAAGTCACGAATTTGACTGCGTCAGATCCTCTAGATTGACCGACGTGCCAAACCTATCACACGGGAAATCAATCTTACTTTCGCTCGGGAAAATCTTCATTCTATATTTGTTCAAAGTCTCCCTCCCCAGTATGAGCTCTATACTCAAATTGGGTGCGACCCAAAACCATGCCGGCCATGAAAACCTATCTATTTTAACTGCCAGTTTCACTTTGGAAATGATGCACATGATGCCACCGTCAGCAGTTTCACACAGAATTTCACAAATTTCCCTTTGCTTAATGGATGAGATTGATTCTAGTTCACGAACAAATTTTTGGGAAATTAAATTATTGACTGAACCAGTATCTATTAATGATAGCGTGTTTTTCTGCCCCACTTTGGTCCTAGAACCTGATAAATTTGGAGTGCGCACATCGAATTTTGCGGGATTCTAGGCCTAACCATCGTGGTACCCGCACCGAGGCCCTGCTTCGATTCCCTTGGGATGATTGAGTTTGTTTGCTGCGTACCTCTCTTTCATCCCCCCTTCGGCTTGGACAGTGTCCCACTAAATGGTCTGGTGACCTACAAAGAAAACACTTCCTCTGTTTAGGAAAACTGCTCTGTCTATTCGTTATTGTAGCCACTGGGGACTCCCTCTGGGCATAATCTCCCCCCTGTTCCCTGGCTTGATCGGACCTGGATCTGGGTAAGGTCTGTTGGGAAAACGATTGTCGCATCTGATTATTGCAATTATAATCTGGTTGGTTTTGTTGACAGTATCGCCACACTTCTAAATTAGCTCTTTAATAATGAATGGCCTTTCTTTGTAACTTTTCTACTGAATTTACGCATTCTCGAGGTATTTGTAATTTTATTTCTGGCCTTAGACTTGAAAATAATCTATTAAGTTCCCTTTCGGGAGAATACTCTCCATGACGTCTAGTTAAGGTTTGGATTCTTATAAAATAATCCGTGACTGTTTTCCAGGGTTTTTGTCTACCGTTTCTAATCCTATCCTCTAATCCCTCTAAGTACTCTACCTGGAAAAAGCTAAGCTTTAAACTGTTTAGAAAAGCACTCCAGTCTGGCCAGACATTGGCGTGGTTTCTTAACCAGTCCCTATGACTCCCCTCGAACAATTCTGGCAAAGCAGTCAAAATTTCGCTGTCTGTTAACGAATATGCCCTTTTTTGCTCTATTAATCGCTCTAAAAACTCTACGGGGTCTGACCGTTCATGGAAATCAAGGTTACACTTTCTAAGAAGATTTAGCGCTGACACGTCTCAGTTATGGCCCAATTTATTATATTCTTCCAGCGGTTCGGCTGCTTGAATGCCCATATTATCTCTTTCGGGGCTACACCCCTCCCTCACACCTGGTGAAACCTGCGAAGTGGCAAGGTGGACATGAACCTGGTCCTCGAGGTAACCTACCCCTTTGTACAAATTTGAAAATTTAAGGATACCTTCCTCAAAGTTTGAAGACCTTGTACCCTTTTTGGCCTAGATAAGATTTCCTATCATATATTTGGCTCGAGTAAGTGAACGCGTGCCTTTGAGCACCAGCTCATCACTGCCTGCAGCCTCTGTCCCTATTCAACCTAGCCGTTGTTATAGGTGTTTCAAATTCGTCTGACATATCCTGTTTTGAGATAAGGACGGAGCTTTGGATTCCCCTACCCGTTGCAAAAGCAAATAATTCTCTATAGTGGGTATTTCTATCTCCCTTGATGGGCATTCGCCGGGGTTGACTAATGACATTTTTACCACTCTCTCTCTTTCCCATAATTTAAAAGCTGTGTTATCATACCTTCTACTGTTGACTCTGGCACCACCACCCTCATACGGATCTCGTACTCTAACTCGTCCGCTTCTAACCTGCTGCTTCTCATGTTTCTATCCATAACAAAGAACTACTAATGTGTACCAAATGTTATAGGACCCGTCACTCGTTTTGCAAAATAATGATACCTCATTAAACGTACATTAATTCAGAAAATATTGTTAATTTTGTTCCACACCACCAAAAATACCACTTAAGTCTATCAAGACTATAGCTAATACTCAACAAGTTAATCCAGTTAATTTTACTAGTGCATCCCAAGCCTACTGCAATATTTCAGTTTACTACTTAGCTAACCATTTGATGGCGCATGTTTGTCCTTAGTAGATTTCCAGATGGTTTGATGTCGTGATGTGCACTCGAATCTTGAGGACGCTTGGCGCTGCTCCGTTGTTCGGTTTGTTATTAGACGTCTTCCCCGGCAGTGGAAAATGGCCCAGCTGACTGTAGACTCTGCCACCCTGTCTTGTGTTGTCTGACGTCCCACGTTGTGATTGAAGTTGACCCACTCAAGAACGAGGTTGTGTCTAGCCAGCTTACTTGTGTTATTGAAATGTCCACCCAGACATTGACTGTTTGAGCTGTTGCTCTGACTTTCGGAACTGTAGTCAAATGCGTTTGGTTGATTATCATCAAAAATGCTTTTTTATTTCGTGCTCAATATTACCGGAGGCCGTGATGAGTAAAGTTCTACTACCACGAAACTCGGACTGCTCTCTGAATGTTTGCTCTGATGCCATGAAACTCCTTCGCTTACTAAACTTATTCACTCTTAACAACCCATGAGCCTGTTAGTTTCCTCTTTAATATTGAATCTGTTGCTAAGCAAACCCAGCCTGGTGACCCACTGATTGAAACACATACATTGCTTTTTGAATTACGGTTTATTGTCTGAACCTAGATACGGTATAATACATTCAAACCATCCTCCTTCCTTGACCTGGTCGATTCCATGCACATTGCAAGTGAGCCAGATCACGAGTTCTCTCCCACCACGCTCAGCGCCGCTCTAGCGGCTGGCTTAGTAACCATACTTCAGCGCTGCGCCAGACAACTGCGCTGAGATAAAAAGGGGTGGGAGGAGATCATCACGTCACCGTTACACCATTGCTGCCAAAATGTTACCACTATCCGAGGTACCACTCCTACCGCGATTGCCCCGTATTGAGTCAACACGACATGAGAAGAAAACCTCGGGAAACGCCAAACCAGAGACCAGGAGCACTCCAAGTAGTCCTCAGTGTCAGCCATACAACATTGCCAGCGTCCTCTGAGATACTCACCCAAGGTCCTTCCCTTGCCTTACTTGATACGGGAGCCCCCGCTGATTTCATCAACTCCCAACAACTCAACCCTCCCGATCTTATAAATATATCCCCATTTCCCGCTCCCATTCACCTGGACAAGAAAATATTCGTCAAACTGAGTAGCTACTAAACACATTATTTTAATACCTGCTTAATTTAAGGAATAACCCAATAGACTATTTTCATGGATATTAGTCTATCACTGGTAGGCAGATTTATGCAAAATATCATTGTAAAAATAAAAATTTAAAAGTAATATTAAGGCTACGCTCATCTGGGTATATTCTTTTTTTATGTACTAAACCGTTATTTTCCTTTACAATTTTAAAACTAGAATAATTAAATCAACTAGGTTAGCATATAGAAACTTGACAATATTGTTGCTTTGAGTCAACTATGAGACAATGTTCGAAACTTACAACACTTAATATAAGTTCCCCTTGAAAGATTTGAGGGCTTTTTACTTTATGGGACATCTTAAAAATATATACTAATAGTAATAATAATAATATTTTGACTAAACTTTAATAAAATAAAGAGTAATTCTAGCTTCCACTTTAGAAACATAGCCCATTAGGGTTCTTTGACGAGAGGAACGTTACCAAAACCACAAACAAGCGTTTACCAACAACAGATATATTCAAATGAAAATGAACCATATATGGACTTAATAACATGACACATGACACATGGTCATTAAAAATGACGAATATGTTATATACGTAAGGTTTTCATGGCCACGTTAAACACATATTTTAATGGGTAGGGCTGTGGGAAAATAATTTAGAGGAACTACACCAACGATAGTTTAGGAAAAAGATGGGTAAATTAATTATAAGACCACACAGTGCTAGATATATCACACATAGCTCAATGGTAACAAGCACGAAACATTAGCTGTGTGTGAAAATATCATTCAAATTGTGAAACTAAAATAAAATAAATAGTAAAGCCATTTATAACCAAATTTAAATGATAGAGCTACATTAGAATGTTTAAATAAAATATCTATTGTTCTAAGTTATGTTCGAGACATTCTTTCATAAATTTATCTAAATATTTAGATAAGTAATATTTGTATATTAAGGACACATTATCTTTGAATTAGACCATCGAATGCTTTTGGAATAGTAATGCTCTCCTCTTTAACTAGGAAAATTTGGTTTAATTTAATATTAGAAATATTATATGTATACCTGTTCTAAACTTATGTTCAAAATTCTTCTAATTGCACAAGTAGATTTCTTTATGCATGCTATTTGGTTGTATTAAGCCTTTCCTCACATTGGTTTTGTTTACAGGTAAAGGAGATTCCTCCACAGCGCGTTATGTCTCATCAACTCCCCGTGAAAATTCATCATCAAAAGTAGCTTCGCTTTATCACACCATTAGTGGTAAGGTGTTAGGCTCAAGAGAAATCGAGAAGTCAGATACATCAAGCTGCGGCATAGAACTTAACTCTCAGAGTTCCGTTCCAACAAGTCAAAGCTATCATAACATTCCACCCCCTCCTCCCCCCACAGGTTCCCGTCGTCCTCAGTCTCACCTTGAGGATATTGTCACGTCATCAGAGCTAATGAGTAATGTAGGTTGTATGGATGTTCGTGAACGATTAGAAAGTCATTTGAAAGAAAAACTCCACGATATAATGGGAAGATCCTCATTATTAGGACGAATTGCACGGCCACTCTCGTCGAACGAAAAAGGAGATGAAAGAAATATTGATGAAAGCGAGTATCAGAGAATTTCGGAACCCTCCGATTCTCCGGCAGGAGATAGAATTTCAGGTACAAAACAAGCTGTACGAGCATTAATTCATCAAGAGCCCAGTACTGCAGTAAGTACTCCAACATCTCCTCATCGGCATAGAGAACAGGCAGGTAAAGTGGTTCGACACTATCCAGCTTCAGACCCGGAAGAAACAGTTTTGTTCACCTCGACGGAGAGACAAGAACCGGGGCAAAGAGAAAAGATTAGGAAGCAGAATAACTCTTGTGAAAGTTTAACCCTTAGTTCAGTTTCTGTTAATAGTAGAAGGTCTTCAATGGATTTAGGGGATAGAAAGACATTAGTTGTCGTTATAGGAACAAGTAGCAAGGGAGCAAAAGCAAGATTGATGCAGAAACAGCGATCTTGGGAAACCTTTCCGCCTAAGAAACATGACATTGCGACTCTAGGGGAAACGTATGGCAAATTTTGCCGTGAAACCGGGTCATTTGGAGGTGGTTTTGATACTAGACCACAATCCAGTGGTGGTGGGCAAGGTACTGTAGGGCTACGAGGAGAGATTGGAAGCTTGAAAAAGGCAGACAGCTTTGAGGGACACGAAGAAGCCGTTAGAACTTTGGTGGCAGCCGTGCAAGAAACAAGGTCCCAGCACATGCTTCAGCAGCAACGGAAACAGTCACATACGAAACCTAGCTCAAATTAATTCACACATAGCTTACTAATAAGATTATTAAAAGTAATTCGAAATATTAGTTAGATGAAATAGTAAAAAGAACAAGTTAGAACCATACTATTTGAACTTAGAATAGAACTTTTGTTTTAATTTGTTTGTTAATGTAAATAGTTGCAATTTATGTAATAATTATAATAGTAATAATATAAAAACCATAATAGTTTTATTGATGTGCTTGAAATGTACTTTATTAGAACTTATTTCGGACTATTATTTTAAAATAGAATATCCTAAAATGTATTGTTATGATGTAGATGTGTATAGCATTTATGAAGTTTACGAAATTTTACGTCTCTAAACGTAGTAACTATTGTTATGAATCTTTGTTTATCAGCGTAATGAAAACAAAGCTCAAATTACTATTTTTAAAACAGTCTTATTATTGTTATTTTTCATTCCATATAAATAATTATTACATATATTAACACAAGTGACAAATGTTAAAGTGCCATAAAACAAAACGCTCATATTAAACTGTTTTAAAGCAATCATCGAAACATGGTTGTGTGTTGATTCTTCACCTTGAGATTCTTAAAAATCTGTTAAAAACTTAATTGTAATACTCTTTGCACTTTACTCAAGATTTAACACAGGATATATATATANATATATATTTGTTTTGACAGTATCAAATATATTTTTCCAATTCCAATTTTAAAGGATAATTTCCAATTCCAGCGTAGCTTATCCGCACGAAATTGTATCGAACTGGAATGTCACAATAATAAAGTTGGAATACTTTGTACAGTTACAAACAAACTGAAAATGTGATAATTATCTACTTTTTAAATTATAAAATTATACGAGTAGTTTATGAATAAGTTTATTTTTAAATCTGCGTATAATCCGAACGGGTAGTAAGACGCGGTGCTAATAATAATAATAATAATAATAATAATATTTTTAATCTCTAATTCATTTATTTCATAAGTTTTAATGTAGTGATTAGGTAATAGGTAAGAATGTTAGTAAATTATTTTGGTCGATAGCAGCTAAATAAACTTAGAAAAAATTGTTAGATCCTGTTGTAAGAATCTTGTCTTGACATTGCTATAACAATCCGAATTTTATGTTGTAATACTTGCCCAGAATACTAGCAGCCACTAAAACATTTCCGCTAGCAAACAATTTTATTTCTAGGTCTTGACAAGGGTTACCAGAGGGACTTTGGTGAGATATTTTCACCATCCCCACAAACATTGTATACACATGATCACTTTGAGCTATGGTGTGTGCCTATTTACACCAGTAATAATTTAGTTTAATAACATTTTTAATCCAATTACTATTTAGAAATTGTTTTAAAAACATCTGATTATCTTCAAAACTTGTTCAAAAGAATCAGCTCGATATAATTAGTGGGAAATATAACCTTTTCATTAAGAGTAAAGATTTTAATAGAATTTTATAGTGTATTTTACGATGAGATGACTCATTTCAAGAGTTATAACTCTGAAGAGTAATCTAAAAAAAACAACTAAATAGGTTTACTTTAAAACGAATCGTCTTGAAAACCTTTGTAATACTGTATCGTGCTAGAAGTACATATTTGATAGAAGTTAAGCTCATTTAGGAAATGTCACCAAACCAACTGACAGTTGCATTTGGATTCAACATTTATTTCTCACCACTGCCCATATTTGAAATACATCTATTATTGTACAAAGGAAAATAATAAACGTACTTTTACCAGGCTTTACAATAAAAACGTGATTTTTGAATACTATTATAACGAACTGTCAAAGCAGCTGTATTAATATACATGAGTAACGCTGTCTAAGTGGTCAATATACAGGCACAAATAGGTGAATAGAATTTTGTATAAAATAATGTAATTCATTATCTTGATTTGAAAATAGATTAATTTTCAAAATAAAATAAAATTGTATTGTTTATTGTTCAGCTTATATAACAGAAATATAGATGCATAGAAAAGATGATTGAGAAGAAACTGTCAATCTTACTGCCATAAACTCTTGCACTTAATTGTATTTGGTATCTTAATTTTTTTTTATATAAAAATAACTAAAATTTGAACGATTTCTTATTCAAACTTTATAACGAATTCAATGGAATGTATAACACTGTGTTTGCATGCAAATAAACATTGAGTTGTCATTATCAAAGCGACCATTCTTACTAATGTCTCCAGGTATGGTTCATTGGATTGTTACTGTTACATTGCTAGTATTAAAATGAAATTAAATAACGAGTTCATTGATTTAAAAACCTTCAAATTAATAAGAATGCTATGTGAATACATAAAAATAGAATCCGGCCTGCTAGATCATCAAAGATGTATATCAGTGCCGTATTCTTAGAAAATGAATAGGCAAGCTGTACTCTAAAAGCTGCAGGGAGGATTTGTTGGCCAAGGAGATGAAGAGATGCTTCCCTGGAAATATTTAAATATGAGTACCTCTAGTTTAGAACAACTTTACGTCTCCCAACTCCCCTCGTCCCTCTTTTTTGACTTATTTATATCTTTGTTTGAGTATCCACCTTTACAGCCTACTACATATTCTGACTTAATAAAAGTACACCAGAACTGTGCACAAAACGTGAAACTACCTACGATTACAATCCACTCAAGTTGTAATGGGTTATCAAAACACAATAATCAGATATTTAAGTAAAACTGTCTGGGATAAAGGTGAGTTCACACGTACGCTGATATTTGAAAGCAGTACAGCGAGTCAGCACAGCTTAGTGGGGCAGCTGTTCACATGTTCGTGGAGTTGGGAAT
>CABFVX010007802.1:0-28435 GCA_902151425.1 Timema shepardi
GATAAATCTGTGCCGGGACCGAGGATTGAACCCCGGCAGCCAGCACAGAAGTCTGACACCTTACCCCTAGACCGCCAGGTCACCTAATTCCTTGTATAGTAAAGAAAGTATTGTTTGACCTTAAGATTATGACAGGCCTGGGGGTACATATGAAACAGTTTGATGTTTTTATTTACAAGCCTATTAAAAAAATTAATTCTCGCCCTCATATTAAATGTAGTTTTCTGATAAATGATTTTTGGAAAATTTGAAATCCTCTTTTAAAAATGGCTTAAACGATTTGTTTAATGAACTGTAAGTCGGCAGAAATGCTGCTGTACTCAAATTTGGTGGCATGCACCGCAAATATTTTTTTAAACATTTGTCAAAGTTTCATGATTAGGGGAAAAACCTTTTCAAAAATTGGGAAAATGATTCTTTTTATGTCGTTTTGGGAAACCCGAGAATTGGGTTAGAATTAAGAGTTTTGAGTCGCGTGAGTTTGTGTTTTCAGAGGAAGTTTCCTTAAATACTACTAAAACTTTGCTATCTATCTATACTATTAAAAGATTGTGTGGTCAGGTCATGTGAAGAGAATGGAGGACAGAAAGCCTTACAGAGCAAAGAGAAGGGTAGAAGGACATGGAGGACACAGAGAGGACTGGAGACGCGTGGTTGAGAGGAGTTTGGAGAGATCGACGGGAATGGAAGAGGATGGGTCAGACGGCCCGCAGAAATGGAAACGTTGAATGATTATGATTATGACTCAAAACTACAATAGACTTGATGTTGATATAATCGTATTGTATTGTGTATATTTACCATGTTTTAAATTTTACACTTATTTAAATACAGAAATTTTATATTTGAAAGCTATACTTATGAGAAACTTTTAACATTATTCTATTAATGTTAAAGATTTGATTGATTAATCTTATATTTTATTTTAAACAAGTTTTTGAGTAATATTGTTGTTTCGCTAATTATAAAATTGTGTGTTCTATTCATCTTAAAAAAGTTTAGTAAATACACCATTTTATAAGTAATCTTCAGAATACATCTAGATTAGAACTAGCCATGTTTTTTATAATATTATTGTTGAAATTAACTTCTTGGGCCCATTAAAATATATTTACAAACTGTATTAGCTCCCTTTAACACAGTTTTTAAATAAACCCCTGTCGACTTGAACACCGGCAGCCAGTATCTACTCAATGTATACTCACAGTTTTGTTCAGGAAAATACATTTTATTTAATAACTCGCACAAGCGATACACTAGCGATTGATATAGTCTGAACGCCAACACTCGGATTTCCAGAGTGTTACCTTGACCGCAAGCGGCCGTTCACTGCTGACGACGATATCCTCGAAAAGGACCTGATGTTGACTTGTCAAGTAAGAAATGTCTATCCAGAGGAGTTGTTACACCAAAATTACAATCTTAAAACTTGTGTTTGCAAACCATTAACACTGTTAATAAACAATCTCGCTGATAAAATGGTTCAAGTCCTCTTATAAAGTACACAAACCTGAAACAAAACAAATGAAAGAGTTGGTGGTCCACACAATAATAAAACTAAATATTAAATGTAATGCTGTTGAAAGAAAGCTGGCTGGAAGTTTTAATTCACATCAATGACTGTTTCCAGCTTGGGTCAGTTTTTTTATTCTAGTCATATATTTTCCACTGTCGGCTGGCTAGGCCTGTCGGAGCTTCATATGTATCATAATCTAACTTAAGACTAGGACAGTCCCCGGGACCCTCAGCTCAGTAGACAGCCACGCGACCGACTGAAGCTGGACGTGAATATATATAGTGAGGTATGTTTTGTTATATTTCAAAGAAGGCACGGGGAAAAGAGAACAAGAACAATATGGCTTTTACAATGATGTCACTGGACAAACAGGTGGAGGTAATGGCTGCCTCTTGAAGAAAAATACTTCAGACACTAAAAGCTCTCTACCATTCAGCCTTGCCACCCGAGCCAAACTGATATGTTCAGAACCTGACGATTTAACTGAATATTGTAAACAACTCTCCACGGCTTTACAAAGCAGAGGTTACCCCGGGCCTCTAGTAGACAACCAAATCTCCGGAGAACATTCCTCTCACAACACAATACCATCCTGGTCTACACAATCTTTAAGAGGGGTTACCAGTTTCACCCAGACATAAAACCTTCTTAGTAACAAACCACAAAGATCTGGACAAGCCGGTACCCATCCATTCCGGTACCCACAACCAGGACTTTCAAACCTGCTACACCACCAAAATATTAAGAGCATTTCCCAAACAGTGCAACAGTTCTCAACTTAGACAGTGGGAACTGGCCCACCATTGTGACAGTTTTCAACTTAGACTGGCCCACCATTGTGACAGTTCTCAATTGTTTGTGTAAAGTGTAGTCCCTCTTCTATTTTTATTTGATAAAGGTAACAAATCTGGTATATTACTCTATTTTTGTATAAATGTGTGTGAGACTACTTCTACTATAAAAGACAGAAGAAAGGAAGAAATGTGTTACATTGTTTTGTGCATTGGATTCTTCCCACATTTTCCCTCGTTCCCCGGGTGAGCTTTCTTTATTAAATTTACACTTATTAGTTTATTTTTCCTTTTCGAATTTCCATTTTTATCAACTGATCTAGCCATCGGACCACCTCGACAACAAACAACACGCTCGATGTTCTGGCGAGATTGGACGTGTTGTTATCGTGTTGACGTACGGAATGTCGCGCCGGCGCTAGTGACTGTCCATGAACTGTATCTCCGACAAGAGTAGAAGAGTCTTGGGCAGTGGTCGCAACTGCGGAGACAATACGGTCATACACTGCCTTTCCATGTCCACATTCGTCCTGGAAGTAACAAACATTAGTAATTAATTATTTGGTAAACAAGTCGATGAACGGAACCTAAGTCCGCTAACATTTAAAGTTGGGCCAATATTCTATAGCTAGGGTTTTTTGGAACTCTTGATTCCTGGGGGGGGGGATTATACATTTTTCCAGAAACCAATATATAATATTAACCAGTAGTAGGGTACGAAGCTTAGAAATTCGTGACTTTGCTTCAAATATTCGTTAGCTTCGAAAGTTTCACCAGTAAAAATATGTAAAACTAAAATACATATTTATGCTATATTTTTGTCATTTTATTCTGATATTTATATCACAAGTTTATTTTCACACAATAAAAATCTAAAATATAAGTATTCATTTTTTTAGCGCCACATCTTACAACTTGTTTAGGTTGTACCCGCATTTGCGTGGAAGGCAGAGGAATAACAATTTAGGAGGAAAAACCACCTTCAGTACACCCGACCGGGATCGAACCTTGATCCTCCCTCGTCATCGGCAGTCTAGTTTATTGCGAGAGTGATGCCTTGCACCGCGCAGCCACCAAAGTGGGTCTAAAGTATAGAAGTTTGTAAATTATATTTAATACCTTGAGTTGTATAGCTCTGCACAACAAAATATTGTTTTACTCAATCTAACATATTTTTTAAACATTCTAAATTCGATTTGACTTTGAGAATATCTCATATTATTTGATTCGACTTGTAAAGGTTGACTTGGCTGAGCCTCATTAGAGTGTACAGTGTATCCTGTCATATTATCACACAATAGTTCAGAGCAATGTATTGTTTCATTATATTAACAAGGCACACGTATAAGACAAGTTAAAATAAGAGTAACTCATGTGTGTGATATTCAACATCTTATTTTGGCCAACACGTAACAATAAAACTCTGTGGCATCAGTAATCAAGTGATACCAACTAAATGGCCGCAATCTGTTGATAATGAAAAGAGGGCGTCATGTGCTCGGCACAACAAGCCCGCTGATTGTTAATCTCAGTTTTCTATAGTGGAGCCACTACCTCTTTGTTGAGGTAGTTCCTCAATTGTTTAACAAGGCCGAGTTGAGTGTTCCAGACCCACTGCTTCACATAATATTGTAAGCGTTGAGGATCGAACCTGGGACATCTGTAACCAGGAACTGTTGACCACTCGACCACAGTGGCGGCCAGCAACAAACTAAACTATAATTCTAACTTTCCCCTTCATATTCCCACACAAACTATTTGTACAAGTGAAGCACTTACACACAAATAAATCCGGCCACATTGGTTGTAATTACATCTTCTTCGGTTGAAGCGGCAAAACTCACCGCCAAGAGATGGTGAAGTAGGTTTGGTCCTAGAAGGACACAAGAACCATAAAACAAGAGGAAAATTATATTTTTATTTAAATTGCTTAAAATATATTTCATCCCAAACAACAGTTTACCACTGTTGGTGACCTGGCGGTCTAGGGGTGAGGTGTCGGACTTCTGTGCTGGAGGTCCGGGGTTCAATCCTCGGTCCCGGCACAGATTTATCTGATTACCAAACCCTTCCTTCACCTCTGACAAGACATCTTGTGAATGTGGGGAATGCCAGGCCTCCACCGTGGTTCGGATCCCACGTTAAACTGTAGGTCCTCCATTTCATCTCACAATCACCCTACCATTACACATTAGCGTAAGTGCGTATAACCCAAACGGGTAGTAAGACGCGGTGCTAATAATATTTTTTCAACACGTGTGAAACTTTTTCCCCTCTCGACCAGAAGATGTGACACATTTTCTTAGGTCACAGAACGTAATCTCACCCGGAGAGACGGCCACCAGCTTAGTCATGTTATCCTCCGCCTTCATACCAAGGGGCATACACGAGTCCGGGAGTGCCGGGGCCCCAACTTTGTAGATCTTTGTGTCGCTGAACCACACGTCAAACGAGTGGGGGTACAGCGGTGTGCGCAGCCCATAGAAGTACTCTCGCACTCGCCCATCTCTCCCTTCCGCTCGAGTTCCTTGGCTGCGCTCCACCACCTGCGCAGAGCGCCAGAGCCAATAACATTACTAACTGAAGGAACTATAACACACTCCCAACTGGGTGACTAGCTCTGTGAGGACCCAGGATACCGTGGGGGACACAGTGTTTGTACCAGGGGGCGTTGTAAGAGAGACCAGGAGAACAGGAGGTAGTAGAGGAAGTCAGGAGGATGGGAAAAGAAAGAATCCCAGAGAGAATGATGGAGATGAAGCATGTAGGGAAAATACCACAAGGAAGACAATGAACGAGATGAGAGGAGCTGATAACAGCAAGTGTGCGAGTGAGATGAGGAAGATGGAGGCGTAGGTGACCTGGCGGTCTAGGGGTAAGGTGTCAGACTTCTATGCTGGCGGCCGGGGTTCAATCCTCGGTCCCGGCACAGATTTATCTGATTACCAAACCCTTCCTTCACCTNCCATTTCATCTCACAATCACCCTACCATTACACATTAGCGTAAGTGCGTATAACCCGAACGGGTAGTAAGACGCGGTGTTGATGATGATGATGATGATGATAATAATAATAATAATAATAATAATAATAATAATAATAAAGATGGAGGCATTGACGACGGCCACTCACCCCTCCGCTCTTGGGCAGAAACACCACCTTGACGAAGGTAGGCATATCCCGGACCAGCTCGTTGTAGAGACGCTCTTGGTCCAACACCACGATCAGGTCGATCTCGAACGCCTGAGCGATGTGTGTGAGCTGTTTGTACCCCTCCCCCTTGACCCAGCCACACGTGTTGATGATCACGCCCGACGCGTTGGCTGCAACACGACCACACGTCGAGGATGAGGGCCGAGTCGAGAGGAATATGGCCGCAAGTTAGGACCAGACCAGATTCAAAACTTATATTATCGGCTTATCAAATAGTCCATGTCCAGTGGCAGCAGTGCAAAGTAAGAACTGTGCTCGTATTTTCATAGCAATGCCATTTTCTACGTTATATATGTTCTATGCCTTCCCTTCTTCCGGCGATAATAAGAATAAAATACAACAATTCATAAACATTATCAACAAGATATTCCTGAAAACATCGTTGCTACAGTTTTGGGAGCTTGACAAACATGGAGTTTCTTTAATATTCATACACACAATCGATGGTAATTTAATGTAATATACTAAAGGGTTTGAATAAATATTTAATATTTATAATCTGTTATACAAATAGTTTTTTTTGTCATGTTGGTCGACTTGGTCTTGGTACCAACGTAGAGCATTATGGTAATACCAACAATACGGCAATAATCTATTAACCTACGCAATACGTTGAACAAGTTTATCTACCCAAACAATATACATATCTTTTTTAAGGTGCACCGCATTTTAATACTGATTTAAGCAATCTGCATATTTACTCTATGGGATGAGATAGAGCTTAGAGGAAATGTATTGACATTGGCTTGGAGGGAGGGTGAGGAACACCTAAACATGTCATTCTGGGATTCAAACCTCCATTCCCCCATCTGTTGCGGGTTCAGGCAATAAGGAGCATGTTATAAATGTGTTGGATGAAATAAATAGATATTTCACTTGTTTCACATATTTCCTTTCATTTTCCAAAGTGACTGATTATACCAGCAGACAATCATTTCTATGAGCCCAAAAGGGCCTAACAATTTTGCCACGGTTCTTTTACGCGTCAAAATAGACAATGGGACCAATGGGGACCTACTTCCTCTCAGAAGGAAGTTGTACTATGGATTTTTATAGCTCAGTCGAAATCCACCGACCCCGGTTGGGTTCGAACCCACCAAAATTAGTCGATCTCGAGTCGCTGATCACCGAGGTCGACTGTGGTAAATAAAATGATTGGAAGACGTGTTTCGGTATTCAAAGTCAATGAATAACAAATAATTTTTCACCTAAAAATGGTAAAAAAAAAATCAACTAAAGCTAACTTAAGTAGAACTAAATAGTAGAAAAACCACGATTAACTTTTAAATTCTTAAATGTTAAATATTTGCCTTTTGGTCCCAAATTGACTGTCATAATGACTGGATCAAAGATAAATTCAATTTGTTAGAAAAATATTAAGAAGAAATTTATGATGGTACAGCTGGTAGATTTCAGACAAAGGACAATGTTGTCTGTTGCTAAGTAGAAATGTATATAGTTTGGATATCATTCCCCAATAAAATCGACGCGATTGACCATCATTCACGTATAAAAGGTCAAGTAATCAATTTCCCGAAACCCGCCTCGGTGGCGTAGTCGACTAACGCGCTTGTCGTGTTGAAGCTCGACTGCTGAGGACGGGGATATCGAGGTTCGAATCTCGGTCGGGTGAACTGGGGGTGGTTTTTCCTAAATGGTTTTCCACGCAAATGCGGGTTCACTTCCTCTAATTCAACCTTCCCAATTCCTAATCCATTAGAGTAATTAGTACTTAAAGCGTATAACCCGAAAGGGTAGTAAGACGCGGTGCTAAGTATTATTATTATTATTAATTTCCCAAAAACATTATATTCCATTTTATTATGTGTATGTATAATACATTCAAAAATGTTACAACAAACTTTTTAAATAGTTTGCTATTTGTTTTAATGTGTGAGTAAAGGTTTGTGAAAACACGTCTCGCAATATTTCGGGGTCCCACCTTTCCTGTTTGCCTGCATCCTCTCCGAGACCACCTCGGAGAGTCGAGACACAAGCATGTTGTAAAGGGCGAGATTGGACCCAGCCGAAGCGTGCCCGTAGTGGTACACCAGTGGGGCCTGCTGGGAGAAGCCTTCCTCCACGTTCGCTGGCCGCTCCACTAGCAGGGCTCCTGGAACACACGCAACAATGCGCACACACACTTTCTCCAAGGAAATATTCTGACCAAAATGAGATATTAATTGATAACGAGATTTTGATCAAGTATCATCCAGTAACAAATTATTATAAAAATAACTGATACATTACAATTAAACACTTTCTGTCGTAGTTCATCGTCGTTTAAAACAAAATTGACAAAAATAAGTCAACATTAAGATCGCAAATAGGATATTTTTCTTTAAAAAAAAGTATTCAGTTAGTTATATCTAGCATGTAAAATACTTTACAAATTTTAAATAAATAATTAAAGCCATTTTTATATATTTTGAGTCGGTGACCTGGTGGTCTAGGGGGTAAGGTGTCAGACTTCTATGCTGGTGGCCGGGGTTCAATCCTCGGTCTCGGCACAGATTTATCTGATTACCAAACCCTTCCTTCACCTCTGACAAGACATCTTGTGAATGTGGGGAATGCCAGGCCTCCACCGTGGTTCGGATCCCACGTTAAACTGTAGGTCCTCCATTTCATCTCACAATCACCCTACCATTACACATTAGCGTAAGTGCGTATAACCCGAACGGGTAGTAAGACGCGGTGCTAATAATAATAATAATAATATATATTTTGAATATCAAACAAATCTGACATCAGTAAACTACTACCCTTAATTTTGGAGATAAAACTAAATTCACAAACTATTACTATACAACATTTAAATATCAAGTTTGAACAAAGTATACTAAACCTCCGGTAACGAATGATTGCTGGACAGACAGAATCAAAAAGCTCATTTTTTGTCGACAAATAAAAGGTAGCTCATGATCTTGAGTTGGAAAATGTTCCACCCTCGGCAAATTAAATGATCAGCCCAGCCCCCATTGATATCACTTATTTGTGTGTTGTACATAATGACGAGTGTTATATATATTACCAAGTTCTGGTCCCTGACCTGTCGAAAGAGCGACACATGTAACCTACAACTGTAGATAATAAGTGTGAGGAAGATTCTAGGCGTGTATAGCTAAAACCCGTCATTCAAACCCACGCACAAACGAGGAAAACAACACTTCAATGTGTTATCGTTGTCCACAGGAGCTGTCACAAGAGATGAAAAGAATCCAATAAAGTGTAAAACGACAACCAGAATAAAACCCGAGATCTTAGGTTTCGCACGCCAATGCTCTACCACTGGTTTGTTCCATATCCAGAGCGACCCTTCACTACACCCGATATAATCTCTGTGAGAATCGCGGATCTTACCGAGAAAATATTTATCTTCACTCTCGCTGTCAACTGTTGCCAAATCTCCTCGCTCTCAGTTAGGTCCGAAGGTGGTGTGCTGAGGTAAGCAATATATATTTTAAATTTCACTTCATTAACTTCATTTTTAGGCCTTTAACTTTTAAATCTAGTAGTTTTCATTCTTGTAAAGTGTTTGTTGAAATCTTAGCGTCATCTAATGTATTACTCTTACCTAAACACCGCGCTGTTTTATTTTATCTGTGGCTTCACAGTGGAAAGGGGAGGTTTGGCGCAAACAGCCAGCCAATCAGCACATCAGATTGGAGCGTCTGTTTTTGGTATATTGGAAAAAGACAGCGCTGAACTCACACACCCTATTAGCGCTCAACTATGTAAACAAGTTTGTGCGCAAAAAACTGTTGGGGTGTCATGGAGATAGCTGGGAGGAAAGAGGGCCCTCCATGGGGTGTTGAACTGGGTGGTTAATTCGTTTTCAAGGGGAAACTATACAGATGATGTGGTAAAGGCTAGCATATTTATATTATTTTTTAGTTTTAAAATGTGCCAAAGGAAAAGTGCACCATCAACTTTGTAATGTCAACTAGATACCAAATATAACTTCTGACGCAACCTCAACCATCTAAACTCTTGTTATTCGCAGTTTCCCACCAGTAGTCACTACCCTTGTTGAGTGACCTTGATGGTCTACCAACACCCCCCGCCCCCCTTTCCCCGACTGCTGTGGACAAAAACAAGATAAGATGGAGAGGAAGAATGTAGTAAGTGATTTGTTGGAGCTGGGGTAAGAAGCAGCTACTGGCAACCTCGACTAACAGCGTTGCAATTATCTTATATTTGAGGGAAGAACGACCACATGAAAACAAGAGAATGACAACGCTGTTTACCGATAGTAACCATGCAGTTCCCTCAGAGATGATATCCAGTGTAACTGATTATGTTGAGTCTAATTAAACATCGGCACGCAAAGTTAAAGGTCTCGAGTTTGAATCTGGTGCACAGGTTGCCATTCTTCAGATAATCAAATAATGCTATTATTATTATTATTATTATTATTAGCACCGCGTCTTACTACCCGTTCGGGTTATACGCACTCACGCTAATGTGTAATGGTAGGCTGATTGTGAGATGAAATGGAGGACCTACAGTTTAACGTGGGATCCGAACCACGGTGGAGGCCTGGCATTCTCCACATTCACAAGATGTCTTGTCAGAGGTGAAGGAAGGGTTTGGTAATCAGATAAATCTGTGCCGGGAACGAGGATTGAACCCCGGACCCCCAGCATAGAAGTCTGACACCTTACCCCTAGACCGCCAGGTGACCTATATAATGCTAATAAATAAGGGTGAGAGAGAGAGTTGAAATTAGTTCAAAGAACATCAACTAACCGATAGTCCCGGGGACAGAGATCTGCCCCTGTCCCACATCCAGGTCGACCAAGATAGGCCTGCGTCCCATGCGCACCGCGTAGTTGAGTAACAGTCTGCAGAACGTGGACTTGCCGACATCTGTGGGGCCTGCCACCATGGTTATAGGTCCTCTCGTGTTGCCCGCCTCTGCACTTCTCCGCAGTTGTTCTAGCGCGGCGTGGACGTTCAGGTACATGATCTGTGGGGCAGGTTGCGTACAAGCAAACAAGGGGGAGTTTAGAGGCCCTTGACGAGGGATTATATTCCGTTGTAATGTTTGTACAGAGCTACTCCAGTTCTCTTGTTCTCCTACACAACGGTCTAACATTGTATCAGTATCGCGACTTACTACCCAACCGGGCTGTACGAATACGAGTACTAATTAAACTAATATGCTAAGGATGAGGAGGGTTGAATTTCAAGACAGTGTACTCACATTTGTATGAAAGGAAAGTTAGTTTCCATTAAGGAAAAAACATCCTAAACACATCCAAGTGGGATATGAACCCCACTCTTCTATATCATCAGCGCTCCAGACTATTGCGAGAGTGACACCTTAGACCGTTCAACCAAGAGGATCACTTGCAGTTTGATGTCTCGAACCCACTAATAATCCGGGGTTTTCCCCAGCTCTCCCGGTTTTCCCACGGAAACCTTACTTAACCCAACTTGGGTGTCACGATTCTAAAATTAATCCTTATAATTTAATTTTAATTTTAACTGACACAGCCCCTTCTAGTGGTCAAACAGTCTAAGGTGTCAACAGACTGAACTGCCGAAGACAGGGAGATCGAGGTTCAAATATCAGTCGGGTGTACTGAAGATGTTTGTAGGTAAATGTTTTCCCATTCTCCTTTCACATAAATGTAGGTACATTTGTCTCTAAATTCAACCCTCATCCTTACACATTAGTGTAATTAGTATATAGCGTATAACCTGAGCCGGTAGTATGAGGCAGAGACACAAAATAGTCAAATACCCCATTTCATTGATTCTAAGGCCCACTATTGACCCGTTCAATGTCTCTAAATATGAGATGTATCTTATAAACGAGGAAGTACAAACCATCAACACTAAGCTAGATAGTTGTGTAATATCTTCCTACCATGGGAGTTTCCTTGGCGATGTGTCTTAGAAACGAGGAAATACAAACCATCAACACTAAGCTAGATAGTTGTGTAATATCATCTCCCTACCATGGGAGTTTCCTTGGCGATGTAGTTCACATCAATCTTCCCCCGCAGTTCCAAGGTACAGCCTTGCCACGTGAACACCGCGATTTTGGCTCCAGTCGTGAAATGATAGCTCTTGCCTTTCACCAGTTCAGTGCCAAAAATTTCAGCCATGCCATTTTTCAGCTTTAAAAATAGATGAAATCATAAATGGAAATTATTATTATTATTTTAAATTTATTAATTATCTTATATTTAGTCAGTAAGTAGCTCTAAGTAATAAATTTCTACCCTTTGTTGACAAGTGGTAAGCTATGTTACAGTACCACACTAATTATTATTATCACCGCGTCTTACTACCCGTCCGGGTTATACGCACTTACGCTAATGTGTAATGGTAGGGTGATTGTGAGATGAAATGGAGGACCTACAGTTTAACGTGGAATCCGAACCACGGTGGAGGCCTGGCATTCCCCACATCCACAAGATGTCTTGTCAGAGGTGAAGGAAGGGTTNATTCCCCACATCCACAAGATGTCTTGTCAGAGGTGAAGGAAGGGTTTGGTAATCAGATAAATCTGTGCCAGGACCGAGGATTGAACACCGGACCCCAGGACAGAAGTCCGACACCCAACCCCTACACCTTACACCTAGTTCCTAATATTACTTTAGGCACCGTTTAGAAGCCAAAAATAGCATATAATGGGTTTGAGACGTATTTGAATTTGAAATGGTAGCTTAAAGTAAACTAACGCTTGAGTCAAACATCCACCAGAGCATGAGAACAGAATCTGGCCGAGTGTTGCTGTGATTCACATGCTAGCCAGAAACATATTTTGACCCATGGTGCTTTGCAACACAAACTATAAACAACTGATTACCGGCATGTCTTATAACCTAAAAACACAGAATTACAATAAACATAGCCTACAAATAGTAATAATGATGGGGGATGGGTATGGTAGACTAATATAAAAGTTCAACATAGGACTTTATTAGCGCACACCATGTCACACATTACGGATTCACGCTTACATAAGAAATAGCTGCAACTTAATCAATTGCTAAGCATAACAATATAAAGTTCAATACATTTTTCAATAAAAACTTTTTAACTACATGTATGTTGCAATGTATTGCCCAAACATTCATAATTACCTTACTAATTATATAATTCTCATGAAATTAGTAAATTATAGAAAACAAACCTCTAGTGTGACTTTTTCATTTTTACTTTCAACTTCAAATCTTAATTCACAGTCAGAATCCAATTTGAATTCTTGAACATTTGAATCTTTCTCACGTTCGTCCGACATTATTTTTATTTACTTATTTACATTACAATCAGGTTAGCCAGTAACAATTAAGAATTATGTTTGTTTCTGCGAAAAATCCCTAGTAGTATTGTTTACAATTTTCTTTTTTTTATATCCATCGTGTGTGAAACTTTTTTATTAATGATAAGTTTTGCACTTGTGAGATATATATTATTCTAGGTTGCCTAGACTGGAATCGTTTGCGAACTTTATATCGATCATATATCGACTTAAATTTACATCGATTTAATAAACTTGATTTTAATTATTTTGCTTTAAATTTATTTAGGCATAGTCTTTTTTTTTAAGTTAACATGACATTGACTTTATTAACTTCTGCTAATTAATTAGAAAGGATTCATGCATTGATATGTCAATATTGAACCACGTGACATGAAATATGGGTGACAATGAAGAAGGTGAGGTTAAAATATAAAGCAAAACTAATGTATCACCATATGACGTTTAGTATCATTTAATTAACACTACAGATTATTATTCGTGAATGCATATTTATAAGACTGTATCTGTATGCATGGTCTTGGAGACATGGAGTTGTCACCGTTCGTGGTAAATAATAGAATTATGTTTCCCCTATAGGCTTATTAAATATTAAGCTAGGCCTACCTCAGAAGCTATATCTAATGGGGTTTTATTATTAAGGCACTTTATTTTTTTTATAAGATTGTCACATTCTACTAATCAAGTCTTGGCCTAAACTAAATTAAATAAAGCTAATTTTGCTTCTTTTTTCTCTCCTGTATTACTACTGGATTTTAATGTAACTAAACTCTTAAATATTCATCTTTAAGTCCCATTTTATCCATCAGCAAACTCGTACGCTAAACCAATAACACCACTTCCACAAGGTCTGTTTAAAGTCGCCGGGAGTCTAGATTACCCCCCTCCTGCTCCCACGAGCCCTCAGAGGGGTACAACCCACTCTGACAACCGCTGGGTCAAATTATGCAACCTAACATCTGTAAACATCAGAGTGAAAATTCCCAAAATATTTTTAATCCCAATAAATATTGACTCTCTGTGGTAACTTATAGTTTTGTTTGTGATTGCAGGGAAGTTTGAGATGCTTAAGGCGATGTATGATTTTAAGGCTACGTTCGCTAAAACCCTCAGTTTTCATGAAAATGATATTTTCATACTTCACCATGCAAACACAAAGAATCGCAACTGGTGGCAGGTTGTAAATAGTCTCGGACAGGTGGGGTACGTCCCATCGAATTATGTCGCTCCTGTTAAGGTAAAACATTTATAAATATACAAGTAACTTGTTTCTAAGGGTAATTTTAAAATAATATATCTATCTAAAACAAACAAAATAATAACAATCTGATTCATATTCTTCCCATTAGGGACCTGCCTCGGTGGCGTAGTTGGCAAACGCGCTGGTCGTGTTGAGCTCAACCGCTGAGGACGGGGAGATCGAGGTTCGAATCTCGGTCGGGTGAACTAGGGGTGGTTTATCCTAAATGGTTTTTCACTCTCTCTCTCTCTCTCTCTCTCCACGCAAATGTGGGTTCACTTCCTTTAATTCAACCTTCCCAATTCACAATCCAATAGCATAATTAGTACTTAAAAGCGTATAACCCGAACGGGTAGTAAAACGCGGTGCTAAATATTATTATTATTAAATAATTCTGAAGGTTTTTAAACCCTGGAAAAAACCCATCCAATTCAATCAAAATCTATCTAGACATCAATAAATGAATTTGAACTGGTGGTCCGCGCGGCCCCATTTTACACTGTTGCTTGGTTTTATTCCTGCCATGAAGGGCTCTCTGGTTCACTTAGAACAATGTAACATTCTGTTATCTGCAGTCTGCTTGGTGCCCCAGGTGAGTGCCCTGTGTTGGCTGGAGTTCCTCCGGCACGCCATCGAGAGTGTCCACGCGGAGGAACCCGTGTCGATAGAGCGCGAGGAGCTGTTGAGTCAACTGTTAGCATGGCGACACCTCGCGGAACAAACCCCGCCGCCTTCTACGAATCTCAGTCCTGTCCCGAGTGCTACGTCTTATTCCACCGCTAACTGCGACTCTTTGCAGGTACAGGGGCGACACCTTCCCGCTGCATGTGTGAGTGTATGATGCGTTAGTTTCTAACAAGTTGTCTGTCGTGTAGTCCGACAATGGTTTTACACTACACAGCAGTAAATAGTGTATTTAGCAACAGATATTTAAAAAAATAAATGGTGAGTTATGGCATACCGCACAGAAGTTCTCTCTCCTTAAACTAAAAATGGAAACATTGGTTCAAAACTTGTAATACAATCTTGGTTCACCAAATAACACCCAACAATCAGCCACTCCATTTCCTATACGTTCATTTTAAAAGTATAACTTGTTTGCTTATAGGTCAGAAACTATTGATTTTATAAAAATATGTTTCAATTAGAAGGTTTTATACCAACAATACTATAACCTTTTCAATGATAAGTTATCAAAGAGTTGTAGAGATATTACTAAAACTGTAGATATCCACATAATATGTATTAAACTAAGTTCCCCTCTTAAGTTGTTTACATGTGAGGAATACCAGGCCTCCACCGTGGTTCGGATTCCACGTTAAACTGTAGGTCCTCCATTTCATCTCACAATCACCCTACCATAATCACCCTACCATTACACATTAGCGTAAGTGCGTATAACCCGAACGGGTAGTAAGACGCGGTGCTAATAATAATAATGTTATTTATCCATAAAAATTAGAGGTGCCATTTTGTTTGTGTTAAACGTTACTTTTATACGGATTTTAATCGAAATCGTGAGAGCTGATTTTGATAAGATCAATGTTTTTTCTTCTGACTCTTTAGTCAACTACTTTAGTTTCAAGGTTAGAAATGATTCCCGATATATCCCCGTTGAGCCTCGTAATAACCAGAGACACCAAGTTTAGCCCGATTAGGGAGGGGTTGCAGGCGGGCGGGCGGCATTGTGTGTTGCAGTAGACTAGACTGTCGATGACAGGGAGGTTGAGGTTAGAATCTAGGTCGAGTGTACTTAGGGTAGTTTTATACTCTCCTTACATGCAAATTCTGGTACCCTTACTCTAAATGTAACCTTCCTAATCCCTTAACACCGTTAGCGTAATTAGTACATAAGTGTGTAACCCGAACAAGTAGAAAGACGCGGTAAAACAAAAATATCGAATTCACTTTTTTGTGACTATCACAAATAAAATGGAAAGATTGCGGTTGTTGTTGTTGTGGTTATTATAATCATCGTAATCATCGTCATCGTCGTTAAAAACAACTTATAGTTTTTACACTGCTACCACTGTACAGGAAGGTACTCGCTGTATCTTGAAATACCCCGACCTAGGTTTCATTCTATCAGAACTCACCAGGGAGGAGTGTGAAACAGTTGGCAGCCTGTCTGCGAGGACCCCAGGTTTCATTCTATCAGAACTCAGCAGGGAGGAGTGTGAGACTCACAACATTCCTAAAAGAGGAAACCTAAGCTCAGTTGGCAGCCTGTCTGTGAGGACCCCAGGTTTCATTCTATCAGAACTCACCAGGGAGGAGTGTGAGACTCACAACTTCCTAAAAGAGGAAACCTAAGCTCAGTTGGCAGCCTGTCTGCGAGGACCCCAGGTTTCATTCTATCAGAACTCACCAGGGAGTAGTGTGAAACAGTTGGCAGCCTGTCTAGCGAGGACCCCAGGTTTCATTCTCAGCATGACCTAAACATTTGTCATTGGTGAGACGTGGGCTTCCCCATTCACAGTGATGAATCAGTGACCGGAGGACTGGATGTTGTGTCAGCTCTAGTTGCGTGCTGATATAATCTGTAAGCTTAGAAAGTTCACACCAACTAAATTAAAAGTTTGGTGTTGGTTTCAGGGGCAGCCCCGTGTCGCATCTTGTCCCTCCGACACCAGTCATTGTCGGCCCCCCGGCGAGCCTCTCCGATCCACTGTCAGCACCCCTAGAGGCTCCTTGCCCGGTTCGCCCAATAGTTCCATCCGAGGCAAGATCACAGTTTCCACCTGTATCGATGTTGGTCCAGAAACGGTCTACCGGCTGGTGGAGCAGGTATCTTGCTGGTTCCGTCCAGTCCTTGCGATACTTTGATTCGTGGTCCGAGGCATAACTCCTGGAGTAGGCTGGACTCTCAATGGGGCTCTAATCCCCGTAAGGTGGACTGAGGGCGGGTTTTCTACTCACCTCCACACAAATGCTGGCCCACTTTATCTTAAATCACCCGTCCTCATCCCTAACATATTAGTGTAAGTTGTACATATGGGTACAATTTGAATAATTTTAAAATTCTGAATGAAGTATAAGTTTTATTTTTAAATTATGATAAAACATACTTAAAAATTGGATCGAAAATTTTATTCAAGTATTTTTATCATATTTTGTCAAAGAAACAAAAAAAAACTCTACCAAAAAAAATGAGAAGAAACACTAATTTGTGGTGAATAATCTCTCAAGAAACGGCTAATTAAATACAATTTCCTAGTTTAGTTTAGAAGAAAATCAAGTGTAAAAACATTAACCCTTTTAGTGCTGTAATTATACCTGATTTTTGTGCAAAGCATGACAGGACCATTTCATCATTTTTTGCAAGGTTGTACAAGAAAAATCGCCGACCTGTAATTAATGAAGAAATTTTTCAGATGGTCCTACCATTTTTATCCGCGTATAATGTTCTAAAAGAGAGGAATGTTCTCGTTCCGGTGAATTAATGCGCTCCTAATCTATCTATCGCGCAGCGCCAGAACTAACGCAAATCTGCGAAAACCAATGGGATTGATATGTGACACTTTTAGCGGTACAAACCCGCCTCTGTGGCGTAGTTGGCTAACGCGCTAGTCGTGTTGAGCTCGACTCCTGAGGACGGGGAGATCGAGGTTCGAATCTCGGTCGGGTGAACTGGGGGTGGTTTTTCCTGAATGGTTTTCCACTCTCCCTCCACGCAAATGCGGGTTCACTTCCTTTACTTCAACCTTCCCAATTCCTAATCCATTAGCGTAATTAGTACTTAACGCGTATAACCCGAACGGGTGGTAAGACGCGGTGCTAAATATTAATATTATTATTATTTAGTGGTACAAGGACGAATCTGCTCGTGGAACTAAAAGGGTTGATGTTCATAATAATGTCCAAGTAGTGTTGATAACTAACCTAATATGTAAATTATCGGTAAATAGAGGTGTTCTGTCTGTTGCAACACGAGGTACGTGACAACACCCAGTTGAGCCACAAGCTGTCTCGTGTGGCGGTATCCGTCGTGGCCTCGAACCTGCGTGATATCCTCCCTCCCTTGGCGGCCCCCCACCTGGACACAATCCTGTCCCACCTGCAAGGCCCACTCCTTGTCCCAGAGTCCATCATAGAGGAGACATACGACGCCCGACGACTCAGGGTCATCTTTGCCGAGATGAACTCTTGCAAGGAGGACTCTCAACAGAGGAGCTGGATGTTGCACGAGGACGAGTCGACCATCCTGGACTACATCCGGGAACTCACCTCGATACTCGTGAGTGTCTCATCAGAACTAGGTGTCTGGGAGAGTCGACTATCCTGGATTACATCCGGGAACTCACCTCGATACTCGTGAGTGTCTCGTCAGAACTAGGGACTAGCCCTTGTTATTCTTGATGTCTTGGAAAGTCGACTATCCTGGATTACATCGTCAACATCTCCCAACGAGTGTAATATCGCTTACAACCCACAGACAAACGCTGACGCCTCGGTGTCACGGCACGTGATGTCTCGTGACAAGTACCACGACGTGGTGTCCCTGACTCAGTACTACCAGATGGAGACGCGGTGGAGCATCAGACAGGTGTTGCTGCAGACGTTCGGTGCGATGTGCGGCCTGGACGTTGCGGTCGTCAGGCTGTTACTCAACTCTGTCCTCCCCATGGAGCTCGCAAGGTACGAGGGGTGTGCCAACTCCAAACTCAAATTGAATATATGGAATATTTTCGGAGCCGGGTCAAAGATTGAATTTTTTTTTTTAGTTTTATGCTTGCAAAAATATTATATTGTGGTTATTTATATTACCTCGTGCATTAAAATTAATTGGAAAATGTTTTATTGTACAATTGTTTTTAATATTTTGTGTTAATCTGGCAAATCCAGTTACTATCATAAGATTGAATTCAAACATTTCATCCCCCCCCCTCCCATATCAATATTAATTTATATTCCAAGAAATAGCTCAGAATGGCTAAATTTTGAACATAAAGTGAATATTTTAGCCATCAATATTTTACTGACAAAGCTTCGAAGCCAGAATTTGTTTCAAAGCTTTGCACACCCCTAAAATATATGAAATAGGCTACTCTCAAAGCTGTATCCAAGTTTGAACATCGTTTGTTACAGTAGCCCCATGTCTTCTTTGGTGCTGACTGACAGCTGACGGATTTGAAAAGTTACCAGACCAAATTATGTATCCCTACACCGAACCATATGATCCGCAAAAACATGTGTTTAGCAGCTGTCACTTCTGACAGTCAAAATTTAGCTATATATCTAAATGTTGACTGTCAGAAGTGAGCTGTGAGCTGTCGGTCAGCACCAAAGAAGCCACGGGGCTACTGTATATACCTAAATGTTGACTGTTAGAAGTGAGCTGTGAGCTGTCAGTCAGCACCAAAGAAGCCATGGGGCTACTGTAGTTGTTTTATGTTTGAAAAATATCAAATCATGTTTATTTATATAACTATGCACTAAAATACCTTTGGAAAGTTTTTATGGCACTATTTATTTTTCAAAGCTGACAAAGCAATCCGGGGTTCAATCCTTGGTCCCAGCACAGATTTATCTGATTACCAAACCCTTCCTTCACCTCTGACAAGACATCTTGTGAATGTGGGGAATGCCAGGCCTCCACCGTGGTTCGGATCTCACGTTAAATTGTAGGTCCTCCATTTTATCAGATTTTCCCAAATGGATATTAACTTGCAATTTTTAACAGCTTGGAGAGAGTGTTTGAACATAAATTGAGTGTTTTAACTGTCAATATTTTCATCAGTGAAGCTCCATAACTGTCCAAAAGGTTTTTTTTTTCTAAACAAAGTTGAAGCTGATATTTTTTACCAAGCCAAGTCAAAGTTTTGAAGCTTCACACCCCCTTAATTTCTTGGTTCATTTTTTTTAAATCTCACATAACCGGAAGTATTCTAAAGTCCTACTCACAATAAAATACAATATTAATTGTTTGGTTGCTTACCCCCCTTCCTTACATGTGACTATTTTTTGTATGTTGCAGAGATATGCGCAGTAACTGTCGCAACGTGACTTGTCTCACCTACACCGCTCTACTCTTAACAATGATCTTCTCGATGGGGGAGCCCAT
Organism: Timema shepardi; assembly: GCA_902151425.1. Lineage (NCBI taxonomy): Eukaryota > Metazoa > Arthropoda > Insecta > Phasmatodea > Timematidae > Timema > Timema shepardi. The sequence goes on from CABFVX010007802.1 coordinate 20,108, forward strand.
GCCCATCACCCATTCAGGTCAGTACCGTGAGCCGTTATAAGGAGTACTTGCGCGTCAGCCTACCTCCGAGGTGTTGCGACATTATACTCGCGCTCATAGTTAGTTAAATACTATACGCTCGTATCTTGATGACTGCCTCCAGCAGTTCCTGGAGATGTCGACACTGTATCTGGAGCAGTGTGGCATTGTTTATAGCAACCCACTTGAGCACAATGTCCAGTTTCGTGATAGATGGTCGTCACTTCCTCTTGAGACAGAGAAATATTTCAAATCTGTTCAAGTTTGTTTTGAGGTGAAAAAAAATAATCTTGATGCACCCAATTAGATACCAATGAATACAATATTGGTGTTGTCCTGGCTTAGTTCTAAATTTATCTGTGGACCTAATTCGGTCGGTATGGATCCCGACGCGGTATAAGAATCCCACCAGGTGTAATGTTGCCGATGTCTCCTCCTCAGACCACCTCGGTGTCGACTTTGTCACGTTTCTCCTGGAGCTGGTGGAGAATCCCCCCGACACAGACGTGGAGGAGCAAATCTCGGACCTAGTCCTGAACCTGGTTATCAGCTACAACCTGCAGTTCACCAACACAGCCGAGAACACGGTGGTCAAAGCGTTGGCGCAGATATCCGTCGCCAAGACGTTCACCGAGAAAATATTGCTCTTGCTCAATAGAGAAGGTACTTGACTGCATATAGCATTTTCTTGTTCTGCTTCATTGTCCGTGCTATGCATGATATTAATCTTCAAGGCTTTAAAAATCCATGATTCATACACCTAAAATATTCTTCTTGTTACCTAATTTGATACAAACTTTGTGCTTACATAAAATGATACAATTAAGCTTTCCTGCTCTATGTAAGCAAGGGAGAAATGGCTGCAAACGGCTATATTTAACTAAACATTGAAAGGAGGACAGAAGGACAAGTCCTACTTACCAGAAACTGTGGGCCACAAAGTTCACAACAAAACACATAGTTACGTAATGTTAAGGTAGATCAGTTCCTTTCTTCAGCAGCCAGTCTGTGTTTTATTCTCAGCTGAACAAGGGGACTGGTGTACCCCGAACATTACATAACTATGTGTTTAGTTGTGAACTTTGGAGACCCACAGTTTCCTGGTAAGTGGGCAGGACTTGCCCTTCTGTCCTCTTCTCAATGGTTAATTTAATTCAGCAGTTTAGCGCCATTTTCCCGTGTCATTTATTTATTATATTCTCACTGCCCGACTGTAAGCCTTTTTGAAGTTGAACCTCGTGGGGTTCTTCATTTTGAAACGTCTTTCTGGATCCACCTGTACGTGTGTTTGTGCCAATATTCTCGGTATTGTGATGGGATATGTCTCTTGTGTCCAGAGGACCCGGTTCGTATCTTTGACCACCAGCCAGCCCCACCACACTCGATTTTGAAGCTGTTTGTCGACATTTTCACCAATGAAAGAACGTCAACTCTCTTTTATACCAACGACACCAAGGTGCTCATAGACATCATTGTGCGCCAATTGACGGACCTGTCACCAGGGGACACGGTAATTATATTAACATCATTCTTACTTAATGCCGCGATGGTGTAGGGGAAAACAGGAACATTTTCTACACATAAGTGGTGTGCAAAGCTTCAAAAACAATATCAGCTTTGACCTCGCTTGAAAAAAAAACTGTTGGCTTTGACAATTACGAAGCTTTGTCAATAAAAAATACAAATAAAATACTCGATTTATATCCAATTATTGCTATTGAGCTGTTATGTATGTTAGTCAAATGAAAAAACCCAGAGGTAATTGAATTATAAGTTGTGATAGTAACATGATTTATCAGAATAAAATGGAATATTACAAACATTTCCCCAAGTGATTTTAATTTATAAAGTTTTATAAACAATCACAATATAATATTTATTCAAGCATAAAACATCCAACAAAATTATTCAAACTTCTATTTGACTTTGAGAATATTTCATATATTTGATTCGAGTTCACTTTGCCAAGAACACATTTCACAGTGTACGCTGCTGCCACTGGACAAAGTGTTTCCTTGTCACTGCATCTCACTACATGTTCTGGTTACACACATGTGAACTAGTTACGCTGATGTGCTAGTAGTGAGGAAAGTCACATCTTGAGGTATTGTGTGGGGAGAGAGAGTGGAAAACCACCTCAATACAGCAGGCCAGGGTTTGAACCCCGATCTGTCTGTCATCGACAGTCTAATGTGAGAGCAACGTCTCTGTCCCCTGCTTCGGTGGTCGAATAGTCTTAATCCAGTACCAGCCAATCTTTCTATTAATACGGTGTCGGCCGTGTAAAGTGTGTTCGTTGTAAACGCCGGTTTGAGTTTTGTTCTCTTGTCCCCTCAGAGGAGACAGCAGTACTTGGAGCTGTGTCGCGTCGTGATGCGCAACTCCTCCTACGGAGACCACCAGCACCGCAGAGACGACATCTGCAAGTGTTTCACCCTGATATTCTGCGAGGAGTCCGAGAAGAGTGTCAGCGACCAACAACTCGTTAGAAACATCTCCAATGAGTTCCCCCAGTTCTTCAAGAAGTAACTCTTCACCGGGTGCATGAACACTCGGACAGTGGGTGAGTGTGGAACCCCACGGTAGTCCATAGCTTCCTCGGAGGGTACGTGCTCACCCACATCATACCGGTCGGACATTAGCCCGCTTTCAAAATGACTCACCATTTATGTTGGGATGGACGGGGACGGGACGAGAAATGATTAGGGACGGGAACAAGAAATTTTAAAATTACTCTTTAGAATAATCTTAGATTTAAAGTTAAAATATATGGATTTCTAAACTAATATGATAAGACTTGTTAAAGCCATAATATTAAAACCAGCTTTGATGGCTGCATGGTCTGAGGCATAGACCAGACTGCCGATGACAGGGATATTTAGTTTGATCTTGGCCGGGTGTACTGAGGGGGGTTTCCCACTCTATCCACGCAAATGCAGGCACACCTCTTAAGTTCAATCTTCCTCATTCCTAACAAACTAGAGCAATTAGCGCATAGATATTAAACCGGAACATAAAAACAATAAAAAATAAGGTAAAATAACGCGGCCCAGAATTGCCAAGAACCTACCAGGAGGAGGTAGACTGTTCCGAGCTCCTGGAGACAGACCCACAGCAGGTTTATAAATTACTGTAAATTAATGTAATAAATACGAGCCACTGGAACAAGCTCATCAGCCAATGGAAACTAAGATTGTCAGGGAGAAAAATATTTCATTGCTTGTTACATGTAGAGATGTTTTCTTTTCCAGAGATAACTATCATCACCATCATCATCATCATCATCATCATCCAGTTTCCCGGATGTGGTACGCGAGTGCTCTCCGGCTTGTCCTGTCCTCCTTCATCGAGTGTGCTAGTCATACCTCTTACTCTACATGCTCTATATAGCGCTTCCTCGGTCTACAGACCTAGATCTTCCCATCAGACATTATAATACTGTATAGGAGTGTGCAAAGTCCACTTTTTGTAATTCAAAGCGAAATCGAATACATAAAATATTCTCGAATATTTTTTGTGTTGTTTTATGCTTGAAAAATAATATATCGTGCTTAATTTTACAACATTATGTACTGAAATTACTTTCAAAGCGTTTTATTGCTCAATTGTTTGTAATATTTCATTCTAATCTGATGAATCAGATCACAAGGTGTAGTTTAAATACTTCGGATCACTATCATTTTGCTCGGAACGATAATATTGGAACATAAATGGAGCAATTTATCGTTCCTTATTTATTATTGAAGCTTCAAGATTATTGTCGAAGCCAGAAGATTTTTTTTTATTTACAAAACAAAGTCGAAGCTAATATTTCTTTTTAAAGTCGAGTTGAAGTTTTGTAGCCCCATATTCCCTTAATATTAAACTATAGATTGGTTCAGCTCTGTTAAATTTATACTATTTACATTGTATATTTAATAATATCAATTACATTTCAATCACCGTATTTTATCCAAGCTCTTTTCTTTAAGATAATGTAAATGCGTATTGTATGTTGAAAAATGATATTTAATAGTTAAATATTTATCAACATTCCATATATTCCATATGTGCTATTTGGCACTGCAACTCTCTTCTTGTCTGTAACAAACTCCTCTTTATCTATGACAATATCAATTTTCTGAAAAAATAGGTTGAATTTTTCATGTTGAATGTACACATTACATTTTGTTTTTATTAAAGGAAAAGTTCATTTATTTCTGCCTACAGTAGCCCCGTGGTTTCTTTGGTGCTGACTGACAGCTCACAGCTCACTTCTGACAGTCAACATTTAGGTTATATACCTACATTTTGACTGTCAGAAGTGACAGCTAACTAGACACATATTTTTACAGATCATATGGCTCAGCGTAGGGATACATAATTTGGTCTGGTAACTTTTCAAAGCCGTCAATCAGCACCAAAGAAGTCATGGGGCATGTATAGATATGTTAAGACTAAAACATCATTATTCTGTTGTTGTTTTTCAATTTAGATTTTTATCTAAAATTAAGCTACGAATTCATAAAATAGTGTATTCAACCGATCCTTGATTATTATATATAATTAATTCATTGAGCTCTAAAAATAATTAGTCCCCTTATTATCTTCATAGAATTTATAATGTTTATATAATTTGAGCTAAGCTAAACATATTTAACTATATTTTATAGTAATGTTTATTTGAGACATTGCCATTATGTAATTCTCTCTTATAACAACCTTTTTTTAATAATTATGTAACTTGTGGTGTTTGTTTATGGATTGAAATCATATAATTATCAAAAAACATGTCCATTCCTTTAGTAATAAATAGTTACAAGCAAACAAGTCAACTTTACAACACAATGAAGAGGGGGGAGCTGTGTTGAGTTATTGTGAGTGGGGAGGGATTCTCTTTGGAGGGTCAACTAACAAATAGCTCTGATTAAAGGGAAGCTAAAACTAAAGAACTATCGAAGGTTGTTATTTTAACATACCATTTGTTTGTATATCTAGGAGTATCGGCAATACACATGGTCTCCTATCAAATAAAAATAAAGTCAACCATTACAAATTGTGCTTCCTATTCAGAAATAAGTTTTAAAAACTATAAATATTTTAATGTCATTTTGTCAGTATTTCTGGGTTGTAAAGTTGTCACCTTGTGAATAGGAAAAACAGTAAAACAAAGGGATTTGGGAATACTTGAAATTTCAAACCGAGTCTGTCAGTTTTATAGGCGTGGTAATTTTGTTTCTATTATTTATAATGTTTGACTCTTTGCTACCTGTCTGGATGGAGGTGAGAAAGGACCAGACATAAAGGGGTAGTGTGTAAGGTCATGGTTGTCAACTGGAGGAAGGTATGGAAAGGTATAGCATTGTAAGGGCCGGTCTTATGACTCCTGGATAAATATTTATATCTGGTGGATAAGTTAGAAGTGTGTCTTATGACTGCCACATAAAATGTATTTATCCATCATATTTTTATTGGAAGGTTTAAGTACCTGATAACTTCTATCTGGAAGTTAAAATGGTTGTTGTCATAGTGACTCGTTGTGTTTAATGAGGTTTCGCCAATCAGACTCTGTTGTTAGGTTAAAATCTTGGTCACGTATTTAATAAGCGCAGGCCCAGGTTCTAACTATATAAAGTTAGAACATTTAATTCACACTTTTATAAAAACTGACAACTATTTGTAGAGTTATATTTATACAAGAACAGTTTATCAAAATGTGAGTACAATAAATGAAATTTTGTTAACGTTGTACTCAACTAATGCCCACATTTTGGCAGACAACTTTACATCTGCGCCCACGTGACGCCATCTGTTTCCTCGCACTCGTTTAGCCGCCATTATTTAACAAATGTTGAGCGTTGTCACCACTCGCTAGGTTGTAGAGGTAGAAGCAGGGTTTATACGCATGCGCGCACCGATAAAAACAGTAGTACCAACCTTGCGTTTTATGTATACAAATATATTTATCCTACATATAACTATCTGGCAGATAAATTCAGTTCATAAAATGCCTATAACATTAATCTCCCGATAGCAATATTTACCTGTGCACCCTAACCACAAGAAAACTGGGGTGGGATGCAAGTAAACATAGTAGAAAGAAATGAGTATATAAGATTTATTTAATATTGACAGAAAACACATTATAAGCACGACAATAATAGATTATAGGATTCTGGTGGCATTATACACAGGCGGCATAACTGTCTAGTTACTTGCTTATCACACAGTCAATGACCGACTCTAACAAAATGCAGAACCACTTTACTAATAAAGAACATTCTGGCTGATCATGCCCAAGGCTGGGGTATGCTAACAACACATATCTAAACATGAGCTCCCTGGCAATCTGGGCTAACAAGTAAAATTATTCGTACAGACTGGTGGCACCATTCTGGCCAGCCCTGAGTGTATAGTAAACTGGTGTCTGGCTATCCTCACCCAGCCTAAGAGAGCATACAAATATAAGATTACCTATGGGCTTGTCACACAGTGCAAGATTACAGATTCTAGAACTACAAGCTCAAATGGAGCAACAATCGCCTCAATGCTTCACAACAACACACCTAACAAATAACCTGGAGTACCTCCACCGGGAGTCGAGCCCGTTACACATCCACTACCAGTACTCATGACCTAGACAACTCACTTGTCTATACTATGTCGCACGCTCTAAAGGCAGTGGGTCCTTGCGCGCTTGAATCCTGTACACCTTGACCAACCGTATTCTGATGGGTCCGTGAGCAGCGTGAACTTCCTAGGCGAACGTACCCACCGCGAGCCAGCTGCTACAATCGGGAGAGTACCAGCTTGGCAGCCCCGTTGAACCAGTATGCTTCCAGCGTGCGAGCGCCAGTAAGGCACCAATGACGTAGTAGGTCCGTATCAACGGGCAAATATCAGTACCCGTACCCGCTGGAGATAAGCTGCCCAGTACCAGCAAGCTAGCGCCAGCAAGGCACCAATGATGAAGTAGATCCGGAGAACACCAGTACCGTACCAGCCACAGGTAGAAGTTGACAATTTATCAAGGCAAGGTGTGGCGAGGGCTAACTGTGATGGTCCCAAAGCTGCCATCCCGGCGAAGCCATGGCGACTATACAGGGCAGCGACAACCCGTTGTATATCAGGAGAACACTGCCAACATTTAAAGAGCGCAGAATACCAAGGTCTAACACGAGGCGTCTTTCCTCAGGGTTAATAGTACTACCCTGAAGCTAGCACTCTCTTAGGATAGTCGCTGAGCAGTCCCTGACGGGAACTAACTGCAACGAGAGAGGAGGGGTGAGAAACAGCGCCGGACTCACTTCGAGCAGAGCGCATGACCAGCGATCGAAAAGAGTGGAGGGGGGAAAGAAGACATATGAGCGTCAGGAATTACCCCTCTTCCGAGGAAGGGGGAATTCTCGCGTACGAACAATTAAATGAGGCCCATTAAGGATCAAATAAAGTAATTAGAAGTATATGCGCCAGAAAAAGGTTACATAACAAGACCGTTGTGTGAGCTAACTGATGTTAGCTCGGCACACCTGGTAGTCATAAGACCGTCCCTAAGGCTGGTAGAACACACAATAAATACAAGAATGTTCGTCTTAAAAATAACTGCAACTTTAGCTTGATCTGAACGAGATATGTAGGTAGAGATAGCTTCACTACTGCCCAGGTGTTATGTCAAACTGAATCATATTTAATCTTTCAGTTATAGCTTATTAAAAGTTGATATAAAAGTGTAGCTGTTAAACAAAACCAGGTATTGTTTTAATTTTATTGTAATTTGATCAACTCTATGTTCAATATCCTGGATAAAGGTGTAAATATTTTGTCTATTTTTGTATAGTTATAATATTCATGTCCTGTATATTTACTTCAATAATCATTATACTATGTAAATAAAAAATAAATGTATATTTTGTATTTTCTTCACAAGTTTACCCTGAAAGGTAGTAGCTTACCTTGCTTTGTGCGTGTAGTGTCTTGCATTGATTGATTAGACTATGGCCACATTTATTTAAGCTACACCATAGTGTATACTTAATTCACGGGAGGAGTTTACCTCTGAAAGGTCTTTTTTCTTACCAATATCCTACTATATAATAGATTTCTGGTAGGGAAAACAGTCCTTTCCCAGGTAAACTCCTACCGTGAACGAACTTTACAACTGATACGGCATACCTTGATGCTCAAATAAACGTTAACAGTTCTCTCACTCATCAACTGTTGACTGGGTCTCTGTCCTTACTCCATTCTTCTCCTCTCACTTGCACACTTTCTGTTATCTGCTCCTCCCATCTCTACTATCCCATGTACTCCCTGTACTCTTTCCCGGATAAC
>CABFVX010007803.1:0-13284 GCA_902151425.1 Timema shepardi
GAGTCACTAGACTGACTCATGGACAATGACTGTGGAGAGCACTGTGTGTGAGTCACTAGACTGACTCATGGATAATGACTGTGGAGAGCACTGTGTGTGAGTCACTAGACTGAATCATGGACAAAAACTGTGGAGTGAACTATGTTTGTCACTAGACTGAATCATGGATAATGACTGTGGAGTGTACTATGTGTGAGTCACTAGACTGACTCATGGACAATGACTGTGGAGAGCACTGTGTGTGAGTCACTAGACTGACTCATGGATAATGACTGTGGAGTGAACTATGTGTGTCACTAGACTGAATCATGGATAATGACTGTGGAGTGTACTGTGTGTGAGTCACTAGACTGACTCATGGACAATGACTGTGGAGAGCACTGTATGTGAGTCACTAGACTGACTCATGGATAATGACTGTGGAGTGTACTGTGTGTGTCACTAGACTGACTCATGGCTAATGACTGTGGAGTGTACTGTGTGTGAGTCACTAGTCTGACTCATGGACAAAGACTGTGGAGAGCACTAGACTGACTCATGGACAATGACTGTAGAGAGCACTAGACTGACTCATGGACAAAGACTGTGTGTGAGTCACTAGACTGACTCATGGACAATGACTGTGGAGAGCACTGTGTGTGAGTCACTAGACTGACTCATGGACAAAGACTGTGGAGAGCACTGTGTGTGAGTCACTAGACTGACTCATGGACAATTACTGTGGAGAGCACTTTGTGTGAGTCACTAGACTGACTCATGGACAAAGCCTAGTAGACAAGATAATGTAATGAAGACCCTGCTATAACCGTTTTGTTGTTGTCCTAGGTACGATTCATACCTCAAACTATATCACATTACAGGCAATTAATTATGAAATCTGTACTCGATCATAATATAACAAGTTAAAATCATCGTGGACTGAAATATACTGAAATTTTATACCATGGCCACCAAATTGAAATAAATTTTTATTTTAATCTTTAACGCAGTGGGTTCTTCATTTTATGAAATGACTAGTAAAATCATTAAATACAATATTACTACACACTTTAACTGACCCAGTGAGGTAATTCATAGAATACCTAGTTATTTTATGAAATAATGGATTTTATACTTCAACTGCAAAATTTACAATTTATACATTGTTATACCTGTTATAATCTTTTACATGGAGATCACTTATCGCAAAAAAAAAGAGAATAAGCTTATGAACATTACTTGTCACGTAGGCCTTTTTATATAGAGGAACTCGCCTCGGTGGCGTAGTTGGCCAACGCGCTAGTCGTGTTGAGATCGACTGCTGAGGACAGGGAGATCGAGGTTAGAATCTCGGTTGGGTGAACTGGGGGTGGTTTTTCCTAAATGGTTTTCCACTCACCCTCCAAGCAAATGCGGGTTCACTTACTTTAGTTCAACCTTCCCCATTCCTAATACATTAGCATAATTAGCACTTAAAGCGTATAACCCGAACGGGTAGTATGACGTGGTGCTAAATAATAATAAAAAAATACATAGAGGTGTCTAAATTAAGAAAATACAAAATAAAATTTAATGTTCATAAAATCCAGTGATTGTCTCAAAACGATTTTTAAAGGTTGCTTAAATCCGTGTTTATATTAAGTCAATGTTTCAATGTTTGATACAGCATTATCAATGATGCCTCATGAGGTATATCTGACATTTTACCTTTATATCTTTAAGACAATACTTATAGCACTTAAAATAAATATATGGTTATTTGATATTATTATATTCTAATAACTTTGGTCTAAATCAAATATATCATAAGAAAGGTTCAATGTTAACATCTTTGATAAGTGTAACAGAACATTGATATGCTATATGGTATGGTTATCTGGGATGGTTGCAAAAAGCTAGATCTTGGCCCCTAACAAGAGGTCAGACACCTTCACTGCGGTGAGGCTAGTTCAAAGCCAAGAGATAATCTGTTGACAACATTATTTTAATACAAGCCAGCGGTGTGTGTGGATATAGGATGAATGTTTAACTTATTTTATTGTTAAGTCACATTTTTGATAGTTGACAGACATTTATGAAACATTACACACATTAATATGAATATCAGTTTAATGTTTTAATATATTATTCATTTATAACATATGATTGCATATAAATGTAGTTAATGTGTCCAATTTATTAATTTGTTAGAACATACCAAGGGATGCTAGTGTTGGGCAAGATGAAATCAGGGACCCCCTCAAACTAGGGGCGCCCACTTCCGTTATATACACCACAGCTGGACTGGTTACCATTCCTAAAAAAACAAACAAAAATCATCACTTTTCCTTTAATTGTCAACCATTCAAATAGTTATATATTAGGATATTATTCTTATGCTTTAATCATTAGTGTGTAAATACTATTTCAAAAGCAGTATGAGAAAACTAATATTGTGAAGGACTCGAATTATGGAGTCTCTGTCCTATTAACAAATAATAATATACGTAACACTCTTGTTAACTGCATTAAAATAAACTTTATGGCACATTCGTGAACACATTAGGTCTAGAAAATATGGATCTTGCTAAAGTACTATTGATTTATTCTTGATATTGTAAGAGATTACTAATTTGGTTGAAAACGGTAGGAATTCGTCAGCTCAAAAAACACAGTTTTATAGTAATCTATAAATAAGTACACTTACAAGAAGTGACGATTGTGTTCAGAAAAACTAATATGAAGAAGATATTTTAAAAAACACAAATCGAATAAGTTGACCATACATCAAAGAAGCTTTGTATTAACAAACACATAATGATTTTATGTAGTTGAACGCTGATATCAATGCCGATAATTTAATGAACCAAGTTTTTATTTTAAAATATTAAATGCTGTAAGGGTGTTTTTTTAGAGCTGTAAAACCAAAGATAAAAAATTAGACCAAGTATATTAAATATATAATTTATAGTTTCAGATTATATTTTTGCCATCAGAACATAGCCTACATGTTGTTTGTTCTAACATTGCTATAGTTATTTTAGTTACAATGAATCGAATTAAACTTTAACCAATATGAGTCATTTATTTACCTATTATAGAAACTGCATTGTTTTGTTTTTTATCGAGATCACTGTAAATATACCCGTGATGTATATTTTAAATAATTAAGGATTATTGCACATGCTATGAAAATAAATATATTTTGGGATGCAATCAATTTTAATTCTAGCACATTTGGTTTTTACGGTGTTATTTGGGACCTAAACAGTACTTAAACGAAATTAAAGCCGTCCGTCACCTCAGCTCAGTTGGTAGTGTTCTTGTCTATTGAGCTTAAAATCCGGGAATCGATTCATGGCATGACCAAAAAAAAGTTGATGAATTGTAGGTTTCCCCTTTAACAGTAATGAATTAACGGCTGTGGGTTCGATGTTGTGTCTGTTCTAAAATTAAGTGCTGATATAATCAATCGGTTAAGAAAGTTCACGTTAAATATATTTGATAAATAAAAATAAATATTGCATATTATTACAAAAGTATATTTTGTATTTAGAAGAAATCCAATATTTGCAAATGAAATTTAAAAATTCCTTTTAACTGCTATTTTATTTAATAAAAACCAATATATCCATTTTCTTGACACAAGAGTTGTGTTTAATTTTCAGCCCAATGCACTATTATATTATTTAAGTATTTATTTTATTATATTTTATTTGAACATCTGGCAAAGATGAAAATATTTCCGAACAAAAATGTAAATGAAAGTGCGGAATCATTTAGATAATATAGTCTAAGTTGTACAAACATATTTAAGGGCGTAGAAGAGGGTGCTAGCTAGCTTAGAGACATTTATTTAAATTAACTGAAAGGTTCTTTGAAGAGTAGAGAGCGTCTAGGATGAGTCCCTGCTGGTCACAGCGCACAAAATTGCACTTTTACCTTTTCATAGCAAAATCTAGAAATTGTCATCTTTCTTTCAATGAAATAACAACACAGCTCATTTGTTCTCAGAGTTATTTGTTTATAGTCAAACCAGAGAGAAAGGGTTAAAAGTTTATTTCTGTTGTTATTTGTTAGTCTTCGAGTACATTTCGAATTGAATAGGACAAATAATTGTTCTGGTGTAGTTGTGTTAGTTAAATTATTAGTGGTTCAGGTGACATTCTCCTTTAATATTTTACTTTTCAAAATGTTTATATCACAACATTAAAAAAAGGAAATATTATAGTCCTTCTTATAGGTATTATATTAACTATTTTCGTTGTGTGTTAATGAACTATCTATTATATATATTTAATATGTACTATACAATCTATATACTATATATTATAACATATAGATGTATATTATACTATATAATTATAATGAATCCAAACAATTCTTAACAGGGACAATTCCCGTGATGAATGTTTGTACCGAGACATGTCACCACAACTTGGGCCCTCTGGTCTTCATGACCCAATAGGTCAACATCACTCACCCATTGGGGCCCTCTGGTCCTCATGACACAATAGGTCAACATCACTCACCCATTGGGGCCCTCTGAGTCCTCATGACACAATAGGTCAACATCACTCACCCATTAGGGCCCTCTGGTCCTCATGACACAATAGGTCAACATCACTCACCCATTGGGGCCCTCATGACACAATAGGTTAACATCACTCACCCATTGGGACCCTCTGGTCTTCATGACACAATAGGTCAACATCACTCACCCATTGGGGCCCTCTGGACTTCATGACACAATAGGTCAACATCACTACACCCATTGGGGCCCTCTGGTCCTCATGACACAATAGGTCAACATCACTCACCCATTGGGGCCCTCTGGTCTTCATGACACAATAGGTCAACATCACTCACCCATTGGGGCCCTCTGGTCCTCATGACACAATAGGTCAACATCACTCACCCATTGGGGCCCTCTGGTCTTCATGACACAATAGGTCAACATCACTCACCCATTTCCTTGTCCGAGTAACTTTCCTGATAATAGCTCAAGTGTTACGTGTCACAATTATGTTTATAGTAGAGTTTATAATTATTTTTTAAAATTATAACTAAATCTCACGAGCCTACCTATTATTTCACAGCCGGTGCTGTATGTATGTATGTACACAGTTATAATTATTTATATATCATTAATGTTAATAAATGGTTATTTTTGGTAATTACTACTCGCATCTATAGTTGAATATAAATAAATATTGTCTACGCATAGAATATAATTATTGTATCTATAAAATCACAAATATTATTAATTAGCTTTATGCATTTTTTTGCTCCTGTTTTTTGTATATATTCGGGCTATATTAATCTAATTATATTAATTAAGTAGTAATGAAGATGATATAATATGAAGGGAATGTAACCACATTCATGTGGAGGGAAAGTGAGGAATTATTTATGGAAAAAACACCCTCTGTACACCCGGCTGGTATTCGAAACCAGACTTCCTCCTCGCGAGAAAAACAATACTACTACTGTACATGGCCCCTCGCCCCAGTCTGACCTTGACGGGCTTTATTTGTGACGCGTTGTTGTTGTTAGCAGTTGACGTGAGGAATTCGTAAGCATCCTTGAGGCTAGTTCACGTAAATTAACTTTGTTACCTGGTGGTAGCGTCCACCCCCAGACATGTTGATACTTGATGTGTGCTAATTGATTATTAATTATTAATGTGTGATTGTGTGCTGGGGAGGGACAAGCAACATCCCTGGCGAGAACTAACTACATCCCTTCATATCGAAAAACGGTCTATATTTTTAAAAAAGTTCCTTCCACCCTATGATCGATAGGCGCACGGGGGAGTGAATAAAATACGGATATTATAAAATATATATTTATTTATTATACAATTTTACAGGAATGACGAATATATTCGTTCATTCGTTTTTCTACAGTGTCTCTTAGATGCGTTAGTAAAATTGTTTTCAGTTCACAATCCAGCATGTAATAGTCCAAACCAATGACTTGACGTGTATAGGGTATTTTTCGGGAAATATCCCATAGAGCTGTCGCTCGGCAAAGTGATGTAAAATTGGTACTTCATGGTAGTGCGCTGACGTAACTGACAGGAATCCAGGAATTAAATATGGCGGGGTAACCTTTCCACTGCACGTACACTTTCTTTCTGGCGCCTTTACCCTTGAAACGTAGTATTTTATCAACTTTAAAAGTTTCAGGAAGACGTACGCGTTGAAATTCAGGCTCGTAGAACGTCCCCTCCACTTCTTCGCCGTCAAGATTGGTGAGTCTGTAGACGACAGGTTGTCGCAATACGACGCTGCTAACTTTGAAAATCTCTTCGCTCCTATTGCTTTCGTAACCCTTTTCAAACAGCATTTTGTATTTGCTAATACGTACCGTTTCACCGACTTTTATTTTAGGCTTCGCGTTTGGACACCTTTTGCCGTACAGATTATCTCTGACTTTAAGCACATTAGTTTCTGAAACGTCGGAGGGCGCCTTCTTGATACTGGAATGTTTAGCGCTGTTGTAAGCGTCGACTAGATCTTGGAGGACGTCCACATACCTATACGTGTTATTTTTTGTAAAGTAGCGCCACATGCGTCCTTTCAGAGTTCTATTGAATCGTTCCACGATGCTTTCCTTCACGTCCAGATTATGAGTGGTGTAGTAATGCACGCCTTCTTGCTTGAGAAATTTCCGGACTAGACGTGCCGTGAACTCTGTCCCCTTGTCCGTCTGAATACTTAGAGGTTTACGGCCGCTTTGCTTGAAAAGGTCACGAAAGGCGTCTCTCACGACGCTCCCCGTCTTGGATGGAAGCGTCCTCGCCCATTCCATCTTGCTAAACACGTCGATGACGGTGAGCAAGTACACTGCACCGTCGTTATATTTTCTGAGACTTCGCATATCGTTGAGATCTGCTTGCCAAAGATCGTCAATGTTTGATACCACGTACTTGTTGCGTGGAAACTTTTTTACCACAGGTTTGTGTAGGGTATAAGCGTCCTGCGCACGAAGCCATTCTCGT
The DNA here is from genome assembly GCA_902151425.1 of Timema shepardi. Taxonomy (NCBI): domain Eukaryota; kingdom Metazoa; phylum Arthropoda; class Insecta; order Phasmatodea; family Timematidae; genus Timema; species Timema shepardi. The sequence goes on from CABFVX010007803.1 coordinate 6,965, forward strand.
ACTTTTTCGGGATCTTTCTTGGACGCCTTTATGAGCGACGCCGCCCCTGCAAACCCCGCAGGATGAGAAGGGTCGTAGTAGATGTCGGCTAGATGGTCCATTATGCTCTGAACGTCAGCCACCTGTTTTCATCTACCCTCGTCTTCTTCTTAGGGCGTTGCGACGGTGTAAGTGGTTGCGGTACGGGCGTCGGATCTCTAATGGGCGCCAAACGTTTTGGATTTACAATAAATTCTTTCGGAACGTTTATTTTTTGCAGCGCCGTGAGAAACTCTCGCCACCCCGCAGGTTCGCTGTGTCTTCTTGCGCGGACCAGATCGTTGACTAAATCCACAATATTGGATCCGCGGAGAGGCGTATCTTTAATACTCACTTCTCCGTTTGACTCCCAAGAGATGCCGCCGCGGGAAATGATATGTTTTAGTAAAAGTTGAGCTTTTTTACGTGCCTGTGCTGGTACAGTATTAAGTACAGCTGGGACGGGAAGTACAGGCACTTCAGGGGTGGTGGTGGTGGTTTCAGATGGCGGAGGGTGTTGACTAAAGTGTAGATAGCGCTGTAGCACTTGTTGGTATAAAGTCCATTTAGACTTGTCAAGTTTTTAAGCGAGGATTTTTCCATTTCCTTGTCCAGCTCGGGGACCACTAGATTTGTTGCCGAAGCCACTTGTTGATGGTGTTGCTCGTAACGGTGTAATGTTTCCGGGGACACCAGTATCATCTTTTTCGTGTGCTCCATCATCTACTTGTTGAACACCGTGCGCCGATCGATCATATGGGGGAAGGAACTTTTTTTAAAAATATATACCGTTTTTTTATATGAAGGGATGTAGTTAGTTCTCGCCAGGGATGTTGCTTGTTCCTCCCCAGAACACATTAATAATCAATTAGCACACATTAATAATCAATAATCAATTAGCACACATAAATAATCAATAATCAATTAGCACACATAAATAATCAATAATCAATTAGCACACATAAATAATCAAAAGGTGCGACTAAGGTGTCGCGTTACTATAGATTTTTTTTGAGGGGCTACGTGACTTCAAACAAGGATGTTTACGAATTCCTCACACCTCAAGGATGTTTACGAATTCCTCACACCTCAAGGATGTTTACGAATTCCTCACACCTCACGTCACAAATATATCCCGTCAAGGTCAGACTGGAGCGAGTGGCCATCCCCAGTAGTAATACTAGACGAGGCTTATCAGTGATGTATAGTCCGCCTGCCTACCGGTGCAGATATCATTTTAATACACATAAGGATCAAAACGAATATGCGTCTGTCTATGTAAACAACTTAATAAAATACCTTAACCTTTGTAAATTTAATCAACTCTTTCAAATACACAAATGAGAGTTCATGGCAGACTCTTTATATAATTCAACCAAATCCACTTGGACTCGATCTATCGACTGGTAATGTGACTTAGTTATACATACTCTAAATCTTCATTTACAGTCTATTGTGTCTGTCTGTATGAATGTTTGTAGCCAGCAAGATAAAAAGTACTCAACGTATTGAAATGGGACTTCTTTTGTGATCCTTACTTTTCAGAGAAAAGTATCAAGATCTTTATTAAACTATTCAAATACATCAACTTTAAATTAAATATTATTTACAAGTCTTATTAGCAAATAAAGTTTTGTGATATAGACATACAGTGAAGTATCGTATGTTTTGGAACATAGACTAACATAAACTGGCTCACTGACCGAGGTAGGAAATTAAAATTTGGATTACAGATAGAGAAACAACTCCAAATAACCAAATGAGTATTGAACATTAAAATTTCTAAATGGTAGTTCAAAACATCGGGATTGGGGTTGGATGGTTTTAAAATTTCTAAAACTAATAGAAACAACTACGTCCCAGTGTGGTGAATAGGTAAATAATGAAAATTTGGAGCAAAGTAAATGGCACCATGCCGAATAACGATTTTAAGTATTAAAGATGGGTCCCCAGGAAGTATGGGAAAAGCGGGAGGGAGAGGGGGATATAAAGAACTAAGTTTTGGTGTGAGAGAAAATGTAAATTTGTGATCAGGTACAAGGACCCCTCAAGTTAATCAAATAAGATTTCTAAGTGGGAGTTAGGGAAATTGGCAGAGGGGATTGGTGGCGGGTGGGGGGGGGGGGCGTCAACATTTCCAAAATTAATACATTCTATCACTTCTCTATGTGATAAATAACTTAAATTCACTAAGCAGGTGTAGGTACCACTACAAATAAACATAATAAATGGTATGGCACTATCATACAAACTTTCTCATCTAGTCCATTATTGAAAATTCAGTCATCAGTAAAACGTCTTTAAACGACTTTTCTACTCCAAAAACCAGAATCGAGTGTTATTTTTCATTTAAAATACTCACAAGATACAAATTTTGAACCAAATTGCTATTGCCATTTTAGAAATATTTTACCAGCCTCGATGGCCGCACGGTCTAACACGCTGTCTCGTGTTATTCTCAACTGCCGAGGACTGGGAGATTGGGGTTCTATTCCGGTTGGGTGCACTGAGAATTGTTTTCCTATAAATGTTTTCCACCTCTCTCTCTCTTCACGCAAATGCGGGTGCACTTCCTATACATTACACCTACCTCATCCCTAACCCATTAGAATAATTAGTATATAGACATATAACACAAACGGGTAGTAAGACGCGGTAGGAAACAAACCGTGAGTGATGTTTTGGTTGTCTCTATGGTCTAAACTGTTAATACACCCTCACCCAAGGAGGATAAAACATGCTCATGGAATGGTAAAACATTATGGAGGACTCGTTAAAAAGACTAGCATTGTTACATGTCCATTGAAGCGTGGTATTTCTCGAGAAATTCAGCTGCAAGAATAGTAAAAAAATACATCTATTACAATTTTAAAATAAGAATTAAGTTTGATAAACTATCTTTTGTGTTTATTAACTATACTGAGCATAATTATTGGGACCGGAACTACTTGCCGGCCATTGAATCATACTATTTCATTTTTGTAATTTTAAAAAGTAATTTCTAATGGCTTGGTTGATGATCCAAATAGAACTATTATAAATTCTTAAGATATTTAAATATATTATTTTTTATTAGGCCTATGTTTTTCTCATCATGCCTTAGTAGCCGTTGGTGTTGTACGCATCTATTCATTAATTATGCTGATAGAATAGTAATAAGGATAGTAGACTTTAAGAGGAAATATACCGGCATTTAAGCGGAGGAAGAGTGGGTAACTATTTAGAAAGAACATTATCGCCCACTCAGAATCACCCGACCGGGATTCAAACTCCGATATTCCCATCACTAGCAACTCAGTTTAACACGAAAGTGATGCAGTAAACAATCAAGTTTTTGTCACTGCGTCTCACCACTAGTTCGGGTTGTACGTATCTGAACTATACATAAATCACGTTTTAAGTAAGAGGAAGCTATACTTGAGAGTAAGTGCACCCTCATTTGAATCGAGGTTGAATGGAAAGCCACTTGTAAAAAACCACACCCTCAGCACGCCCAACCGGGATTCAAACTATGATCTACCTGTTGCCAGCAAACCAACCTATTGTGAGACTGACACCTTAGACCAGGGATGGCGAACCTATAGCACGCGGATCACTAGGTGACACGTGAACACAATTTTGGTTGCACGCCACGTGAACATATTTTTTAAAAAATCTACAGGTCTTGTACTTTATCTTTGAGATGCACTTAGGTCTGGGTAGTAAGACTGTTTGTAAGTGTTCATTGGACTGCATGTTCAGTGATTTTATTTTGCAAATACCGCAAATTTGTATTTTAAAAATAGGAAAGTTTTAAGAATAAGATGTATTTTACTTTCATCCTAACAATTATTTGTAAAAGAATAATAAGCCAGTAGAATTAATATTAACAAACTTCTTTATTAAATCGTAATGTTAGAAATAAAAATAATAAAAAGCAGTATTGACCCTGGGCTTTAAGTGAAATCTCATACTTATCATACATAAAGATAAAAATACCATAATCATGGACAACGTAAAATGAAATTAAAGAACCACGAAGAAAACTTGAGTCTTAAGTTGTACAAAAATCTATGATAAATTACAGTTATATTCATGATTTTGTAAAAGACAATTAATAAACAAACAAACTTACCAAAGTCGCAATGCGGGACACATTATGGAATTAACAAAAATCTATTTTAGATTCACTCCTCCTAAACAGTTGTAACAAAGTCTCTAATAAAAATACAATAACTTATAACTTGAAGTCTTAGCCTGGTATTTATTTAATCGACACTGATAAAAGACTCCCAAGTAATTTTTATTACACTTCATAGTTTTTTTAATAGGCCTACTACAAAAATTTTAAAACTCGAGGTTTAGCCTAGAGGGCAACACAACACAATCATGGGGTTAAAAGATTTATTTTATAGTCTTGATACACTTAAATTTTCGAATAATGCATATCGAGAACTGAGAAACACTCGCTTTTTTATTTTATCATACGATTTAGTGTTATATTAGATAAATGGTTATTCAAAGATCACCAAAAAACGTTTATTATCCGATAGCACGCTCACACACCGAAATAATATTCACAAAAGAACACACATATTACTAATTAGCCGAATTAATATTCAAAAAAGACACTGTACTATTCAAATTTGTAATAAAATTATCAACGGGTAGCATAGACACGCCTAAATACAAATCAATAGTACTCAAGTATAAAATATTTTTTTCTCCAACTTGCTGATTCAAGCACGTGGTTTTATTAACTGTATTTTATACGATAATTCAATGTTATACTGTATTTTAAAATTGTTAGATTTTGGTTATGAGAATAACCGTTTCATTAGTTGCTTGATATTGAAATGTTCTTTTGCTGTTTAATTCAAATTAATTATTAAAAGCAAGAGAACGTTAAAAGTAGCCTTACAGCTGAAAACAAATATGGCCACTGGGTAAAAGCTGCCGGTTGATGACGTAGAAAAAAGAGGACCGCTGCCGGTTAGGCGGTGAAAGGTATTAATCCTCGTGCTTACAACATTTAAACTTTATATTATTTCACAAACATTTTGAATGCTTTTCCCTCTTTATTATCACAAACCATTTATTTATATTAAAAATATGCGAGGGCAGTTATAAAAATATTAATAACTGAATATAATACCATTAAATGTAAAATCTACCGCTCTATTTATCCTGTAATTGTTGCAAGAGTTAAAAGAAAAACTATAATGAAATTACTACACTTTTTATTCTTAAATTTAATTATGGAAGATAAATTATACTGTAATCTTTGGGGAAGGATTGTTAAAAGTGATCGATAATATTTTTAGTGATACTAATAGTAGTAATTAATAAATAATTATTTCCAAATATGTTGACAAAAGTAACTTTCAGACAATGTTGTCATAACTGATACCATCTGCTAGTTTCTGCTAGCTGTCATGTAAAACCAAAGAAGTGGAAAGTCGGGTATAGCTTTGGTAACACGCCACACCTCCCCGTGCAGGTATGAACCTGCAAAAACCCTTTTAACTGCTGGATCTCAGTAGAATTAGTTTTGCCTGGTTAATATTCTAAAAACATCAATCCAATATATTTTTTCAGTTTTAGCTTAATTTCACTGAGATACAGTTAATTATTCTAGAAATAACTAGTTAAGAGTGGTTTAGACTGAGTGGGTTTTCTGGGACTAGTTTTACCTAGTGAAATTGGTTTTTAACGAATTTCGGGATGTAGCTGTTTATTTATATATATGGTTCTATACCAATTATTTAAATATATGTTTAAAATTACATCTGAACACGGGAATCGAACTTGGGGTATTAAGTTAAATTTGGCTCACTTAGTATGACCAAGCTGCTTGGACTAATTCTGTGTCCCGTTACATTATTCAATTCAATAAATCATGATTTAAGGCAGTGTGTGTAGTTTTGAAATCTTCCTGTACATTAGGTTTACTTAGAAAAGTAGCAGTCTTACCTTGATGGATTACATTATGAGCTATACCATAAGGCATTAATACAAAATAATATTGGTACCTTACAGAGTAGATGAAGGGTAGAGAGCAATTTTTAATCTAAATGAGGAGATATGCATGATCTTTATCATAGAATCATACGAAGTGGTTTGAAGTTAAGTGCATTGGTGAGTAATATATAGATGGTGGATTCTATTTTCAAATACATATTTCATCCAGTCACATTTCAAACAAAATATGTATTTAAATATAATTAGATATTTCAGATATCAAAATTAAAACCGTTAAAAACATATTTCTAGCCAATAAACCCTTGCAAAACTTTTGAACACTCATCATCCTCCGCTCCCCC
>CABFVX010007803.1:13345-28433 GCA_902151425.1 Timema shepardi
CCCCGTTTCTCTTTCTCTCACACACATAAAATGAGTTATTCTTTTCTTTTGTTGGGTTGTTGAAATTAAATACTCAGCGAAGTGTGTACACAAAATAACAAAGAAAGTTTATTATCGGTAATTGATGCAAAAATATTGTTAGAGGTTTTTTTAAATTATATTTTAAACAATGTGTTTTAACGCAAACTGAGTATGTTATGTCAGAGGTTGATAAAAAAATTCTATCCACTGATACGTTATTCATCGCTATAGGCTTTGTATTAGTTGAGAAAAAGGGATATTGACAACAGAAATAATATATAAGATTACTATTCAACTAAACATTAATATTAAGGTAAACCAATACATTTTCATATAAGATAAAGTTTTAACATGCTCAAATTTGAGCAAGGAGCCGATTTGATTACATTTTTAATTTGCATGAATAAAATATATAATTATGGTCAAGACTTATATAAAAACTTAAGTTTAGCAATATAAAGTGAATGTTAAAAATTATTAAAAGGTTGAAATTGATTTACTTTAATGTTAAAAAAAACCGGTTAAAATTATCATGCATGATATATTTAAATATCATGATAAGTTTAAAAATTTATCAAAAACATCAACAACAATTATTAGACCATAATTTGACGACAAATAAAAAAACACATATAAAATATATTAAAATATCTAAAACAAAAATTGAGGATAACACATAGTTAACATTCAATTACTGATGTTGAATAGTTAAATACAATTAACCTCGTAGGTATAGCGTCTTTCAAAGTGATACAATAGAATGTAATTGTACGGTCTTGAACTGTGAGTAAACTTTGGTAATTGATATAAGTTTAGTATAGAATATAAGTCTTATTCTTGTTTAGTCCCATTACTCCTTTAGAAGGTGATTGGCGTTTAAAAGAAAGCCGATAAAATTGTTGCCGACATGTTTCGGTACGGTTATACCATAATCATGGCCACAAAGATTAGGTATCCATAGGTCTCAATCCACCCCGTATCAATCCATCAGTCGTAACATCACCGATTTATTTAAATTCATAAAATGAGTGTTCAGTTTATTTTTAACTTTCAATATCGATATATTAACAAGTTAATTAAAAAGGTATAAATAATGAGGTCATTTAGAGGAATTGCACCCACATCCATTTGGAGAATAAAAACCACAAGGATAAATAACACGTGTAAAGACAGCCTCACTTCCTCCAGACGAGACTATTACATATTGATACTAGACCAATGTACAGTAAAATACTGAGAATGCATCACTCAAAGCTTTATCCAAATACCTTTGATCAGACAATCGCCTTAGCTCCTAGGTTCCCGCTATAGTAGAGTTACAACGGATGATTTGTTAATGTGAATAATTGAGTAATTATTTAATGAATATTATCAAGAATAAAAATTACCTGCATTTTTACAATTAGGTACATCTACGCAATTATTATTTTAATTAAAAAAGAAATAGTTTTAGTGTTTATATTATACTACTATAAAGCCACACAGCTGACTCACTCACTGACATTAATGTTTATCCACTTCTAGATGAGATAGAAAATTGAAATTTGGCAAACTTATAGCTTTTAGACTGTAGCCAACGGGGAAATTCCAAAAAGTTAAACACTTTAATCTTTAAGTAAAAAAAAAATCAAAATGGCAGAGCAACTTTAAAGATGGTGCGCACCATTCTTTGCGGGTATCTTGTGGCTAAAAGGTAATATCTATTAAAAAACGGCTCTGGAATTAGTTCGTTTTCTTTGCAAGTGGATGTAAACTAATGTGAGGATTTGGGGGCACAGTCCCCAACTAGCAAAGAGAGTTTTGATTTAAGATACTGTTCGTATAGCCTGAAAAGTTAGTAGGACTTAGTGCTAATATATATGTGTATCATTATCTATATCTATCTATCTATCTCTATAATAGTAATAATAATAATAAATATACTGATAAACAGTGTCGAAACTTTAAAACTCACCAAAGATTCAGGAGCAAGACTTAAGGTGCTGGACTGTGTTATTCTCTCGAGGAGAGAGCCATGAATACGTTTCGGACAGTTTCTATTTTTGTTAATTTGCGCAAAATGCAACAAATTTAAAATAATTTTATATTTTAATCCATTGTTTCTTTACCAGCCTTTTAGATCCTAAAGCTATCTGGGAACCAAATTTAACTATCTGATATATTCCATTCTAGCTCACTAAGTATCTACCCTGAGACATCTCCATCCAATCCCTAGCCAACCTCCTTCAAATCCATGTTCACTTTCTCGACGTCTCGGACTACCAAGGGGTCTTGTTTCTTCAGGTTCCTCTACAAAATATTGTGTACACGCCTGTAATCACCCTAATCTACCGCGCCTTGATTATCCTTGCATACAAGCAATTAAGTTGTTCATTACGTTCATTTCTTAACCTTCCTATTCGTTCATCCCTCAGCCCAAATATTGTTCTCGCTACTTTGTTCTCAAAATCTCTAACTTTGTTATCTTGGTACTGAGTGAAATAACAACGGGTAGATTTATTGTCTCGTATAATCTCAGTTTAATTCATTTCGAGAAAGAAGACGAGTCAACAATAGCCTACGATTTAAATGACAGCATGGATTTTGTTTGTGACCTTTATAAATCTTGACTAAATACCTTTAGACGTGAAAAATATATATTTGGTATTTAAACCCTAAATTTTTTAGAAAAAAGATAAGAAATCTATTTACAATAGTTGTGTCTTTTTTAAGGATTGGTAATCAAAATAAAATCATTTCTCGTCGCAACTAAAAAAACAAAAAAAATCGATCTTTAATGTCTCCATTTATATTGGCTGTGCGAGTTCCAGATTATGCAGCCAATGATAGAAACACTCTAAAATGAGCCTCATGCCACTTAATGCAACAAAATAATGAAAACAAATATACAATTTTAAAAGTTTCCATTAATATGTAAAGACATGTATTATTTTATAAAAATAGATTTTTGCAGTTTTTAATTATACATTATATTAAACATGGACTAATTTTTGGTCTAAAGGATCATATTTAGAATGGGATAATAAGAATTGGCTGACAAATATGATAAATATGTTTCGGTAGACACAATTTATTATAAAACAATGTTATATATGTACAACATAAAAGAGGAAAATAGCATGTAAAAATAAGTAAATGATTTCCCAATAAATCAGAATTTATTATATGAATGTAATTTTTCACCTCTTTAATCATTTATTTAATGTCAGGTGTAAATTTTGTTGTTGAGATGTTTAAAATGGCTTATAATCATTCATCGGTGTGTTTTTTTTAGAAATGATGATTTATTCCTAAAGGTAATTTTTTGATTCTGGTATTTTTAGCACAACATTATTTTTCATAGATAAATACAGTAGCTTTCGCTTGCTTAGCGCATAAACACACATGACGGACCGTAATTTCACCAGGGTTGTGTTAGATGGTCTTACACTTTTAATTAGGAAAGGTGTGTGTGTGAGAGAGAGAGAGAGAAATATAAGGAGTATTATTGGCGGCTAAGCATATTTATAAACAAATTATTTCAACTTTTGGTCAACTTCGTCTTTCGCTCATAAAAAGATTTCGAGGAAAGAAACGGAAGTAAAGGAATGTAAAGTGTTTTTGATGTGTTTAAAAGTGCATCAAAATAAGCATACATTAGAAGTGCATTATTGTAACATTTATTAAATTAAACATGAAACAAACCAAATATTATAGAATATTATTTAAATGTCCTTGGAAAAATTGTTAAATTTAAGTCCACAAAGGTTTATATATATACACACAAATACAGTCAATAAACATACCTGTAGACACTCCAGTGAACATTCTTCCTATAAGTAGAACCGTAAAACTTCTGCCTGAAGCGATCATAATCCAACCAATGATAGCAGGAATCGCTCCTAACCTAATAGCACTAAGTCTGCCATAGGTTTCCATGATAATCCCTGCTAAAATAGCACCAACAGGCGTCATCAACACCAAGATACTTGCTGAAATAAATTACCTTGTTTTAAGAATAATAAAACATAGTTTATATATAATAGAGTAATAACACTATGTTAAAACGGTTGTCAAAATAATTCATAATGTTTTTAAACACGTTTAAATGTCACAAGTAGTTTAAATAAATAAAATATAGAACATAATAAGCACTATTGGGGGCAGGGTAGGCTGTTGCTTAGGGCGGAAAATTACAATAGTCATTTTTCTATGTATTTATTACCCATGAAGTAAGGATGTATGTCATGTCAAAAAATATAATTCTTCATAAATATGGATTAAAATAACAATCATAATTATTAAAAATATACAACTAAATAATGAGATTCTCCAGATATTCAAATGAACCTGTGCTTGCCTCAAGCCGGTGTCCGCTTTACAATGTGGAGACTGGAAAGATTCGGATGGCCTGGACTTAAAACACGAGTCACAAAACTGACAACACATTCATTATCATCTACCTGAGATATTTTAAATTATGTATATATAAAGTGATTGAAAGAGGGTTTTCCTAATCTTTATAATGTACTTAGAATTATATTCATGCTGCCTGTAACAATTGCTAGCGCAGAGAGAAGTTCCCCAAAGTTCCATTACTGTTTCCACCCTGTGGTCTGGGTCACTTTTTTATTCAAGCCATATGTATTCCACTGCCGGCTGGCTAGGCCTGTCGTAGCTTCATAATCTATCTTTAGACTAGGACAGACACAACATCCAGTCCCCAGCCGTTAATTTAGCAATGTGGTGAAAGAGTAAACCCAAATTTCACCCATAATACATTTTTCGGCCATGCCAGGAATCAAACCAGGGACCGTTTTATCAGTAAAAAGACATGCTATCGACTAAATTAAGGTTTCAGACCAGTCAAAACTCATAAAAGCCTAAATTCAAAGCCCCGTTCTTCAATAAAGACCAAGCGGACTTACACTTCTCCTTATTTAATCTAAAATAACTCAAACATTTGATTGAGCCTAAAGGTATAAGTGCACGTTATAAATTGATTGTGGGCCGAATTGAATCCCAAATGAGTAAATTTGATAAAATGACCCCCTCCTAAGAGACTGAAATACATCTGCGTTGGCTCTCAAGAGCTCGCTTGGAGTAAGTCATCCCAGGGTTAGAACCTACGTTATTCGTCCACTCAAAAACTGCCACTCCGTAAAATAAGAAAAGGGTACTTGATTCCTTTTAATACAATAGATAAGCAAAATATTGTTATCTTCTTTGAGGTAGAAAACGCTGGCCTGAAAGTGGGGTGGGGGAAGATAGAGAAATAAATCGTTCGGACAGCTAACACCAGCACCATTCACCCTTAACCCTACAGGTCAAAGCCACAACTTGTGTTTGTTGAAAATAACAGATTGTGTGGCAAGGGCTTAGAGGCCAGTGGGGGACACTTGACATGTTTTTCACTTATTGTTTTGAAATTCTTTATAATAAAAAGACATACTTTACTCAAGCCAACAAATTAATTAATAAATGGAAATATAGTAACTAATTTATTTGTAAAGTTGAGTTATCAAAAGTTTCTATGACATATAAATATATAATATTGAAAACCGACTTTGAAAGTTATCTTTAGAATAAGAACCCGTTAGCCATATCGGCGACTACGCAGAATAAACCTCAAGCTCACTTGCTCAAGTTTCATGGTGAAGGGAAGTCCTGGGCTCGAATACCAGCTGGGTGTTCTGTGGGTGGTTCTACTAAAGGGTTTCCCCCTTTACCTCTACGCAAATTCGAGTAAATTTCCACTCAATTGATAGGAGTGCAAGGTGTCATCCTGCCTTCCTTGCATGCGATTGGCTGTTAGAGCGATTTGAGCTACTGTTTTACGTCCGGATGGAGACACCGCGAAGAAGAAAAAAATAGTGGCATTGGGAGCAGATGGAAGACCACCGGATGAGGCGTTGACGAAGCCTAGGCCCAGGAAGCTACCAGCCCCTAACAAGAAGAAGTTGGTGGCGAGCGTCAGGGGGTCAGCCGTCAGCGGCAGGGTTGTGCAGCCTGTCTTGGTAGGGAGAGATAAAGGGTTCTGTTCGCGGGGACTGAAGGCTCCTCCAGTCAGGAAGGAGCTTGTGCCGGTTGTCAAGTGGTCTGCCACAAGCCTGAAGGCTGAGGCCTTAGCGGTAGCTGTTCTCTCAAGGGGCAACAAGCCTGCAGTCAAGGCCGAAGCCAGTGGGGCCCCTCCAACTGCCGAAGTCAAGCGTGCCGCAGGCCGAAGCAAGCGTGAGTCATTTTCGGGTGACGAATGAGCCCTTTCCATGGCCAACAGAGCTGGAATGATCTCCCAAACTACTGGGAAAATGGGCAAAAGAACCAGTCAACCGAGTGAAGACAGCGGGGACCCTCCAACTACCAGAGGTGAGCATACTGCTGACCGAGAACAGCAAGAGTAACCTCGGGAGACGAATCGCCCCTTTCCAGGGCCAACAAGGCTGGCGTGACCTCACAAGTTACCGGGAAAGTGGGCTCAACAAGCAGCCAACCTGGCGAAGCCAGCGGGGCCCTCCAACTACTGGAGGTGAGCGTGCCAATGTTGGCTGCCACTAGGAGTCGTGGGCCTTTCTCGGGAAGAGTAACGATCCGGCCCTTTCCAGGGCTAACACAGAGGCCAGCATGACCTCCCCAAATACAGGGGAGGTAGACGCAGATGGCCAGGTTAAAGTCAGTGGGGCCCCTCCAACTACCGGAGTTGTGCGTGCCACCGACAGATCCACTGGGGCATCCGGTTTTGCATTTTCGGGCCTCGGCTCGTTGGTCAGTGCCGGCCCCCTACAAAGCTTCGGCAGCAATGCCGATGCGTTCGAGTCTAGTGGGGCCCCTCAAACTACAGGAGGTGTGCGTGGCGCTGACGGCTAAAAAGAACTGGAGGCCCTTTTCATGTGTGTCGACAGCTAGTGCGATTCCGTGGACGTGGAGGGACTGTCTTTAGGACCAGACCTCCCTTCGATGCGTGAAGAGTCCAGCCAGGGGTCCGATAATGAGTCTGAGGGATTTCAGACTGTAAGACTCCACCGAAGGGGTAAGGTTGGAACCACAGAAACTACCGGGAGACAGCCCTAACCATTTAGGCTGTAGCTCTGATGATTAGAGTGAAGTCAACGGTGGCCCGGGCCAGGTTGCGCCAGCTTTGATCAAAGGTGGGAAGTGGTGGACACCTAAAGGTAACAAGGCAAGCCGTGACTCACCCAAGCATGATACTAGTGGTTCTGGGCCAGCTCACAAAGCCAAGGGGAAGATACCTCCCATAATCTTGTGTGATGTGGAGGACTATTCTAAGGTGGCGAGGGCCATCCAATCCAAGGTTCGAGAGCCTGTGGAGGTGGTCAGGCAGCCGGGGGACCAAGTTCGTCTCCAGTGCAGGTCTGAGGAATCTTACCGTAATATACAGAAGCTCTTGCCAAACTTGGAGATCCAGCATTGATCCTATAAGCTGGGATGGGAGCGACCAGGCAGGGTCGTGTAGAAAGGGACTCCTGACACGGACCAACCTTGGCGACATTTAGGAAGAGCTGGTGGTGTTGGGTTTCCCCGTGAACCAAATGATCCCTCAGTGGAAACGAGATCAGAGGACCGGAGAGGGGTTGAGGTTCTAAACTTCGTTGTCTCTCTGACTCCTGGGGAGCATACCGCAAGGCTATACTCCATATCAGTCCTGTGCATGCTCCACGTTAAGATGGAGAAGTAAAAATCTCTCGACAATCTGGTTCAGTGCAAGAACTGTTTCCGGTTTGGGCATGTGCGGAGGGATTGCAGTGCGGACCCTAGTTGTGGGTTTGTGGTGGTGACCACGATAGGGGCAGTTGCCCAGAGAAGAGACGATCTCCCCTGAAGTGCTTGCACTACTCAAGAGCCCACTACTCAGCGTGGTGGGGCTGTCCAACTACACGTCCCTGCAGGCGGCAGGGACTGTGTGAGCCTCCAAGGGTCAAGAATAAAGGACAGATGGTCTAAGCGAAGACAAGAAGTCATAAGGGCACGTTGCGGTTTGGAAGTTGACCGTGACTTCAGCTCCAAAACCAAATCCAATGGTGCAATCTTTCACCAGTGTGTTGTCAGGGAGACCAACCATTCCACCTCAAGCCAAGGCACATGCCAAAGCCACCTTACCAGAAACAAGTGTCAACCGGTTCTTCCCTCTCGGTTGAGAACCCGTCCAATACCGCTCCTCTCCCAATCCCAACCCTAATTTCCCCTTCCCTGTACCATGTTCCTCTATCACCACACTTTTGCACCCCTCAAACCCTCTCTACCACTGCCTACTCCTATCCTTTTCACACCTGCCATACCCCCCAACTACCCCAGAAAGTGAGAGTGCAAAGCTCAAAAATTGCATTGAGCTACTCAAGGGCATTCAGGGACTGGTTCTATGGGACTTTTCATCGAGTCTCTTGAGGAATTTCCAGGAATATCTGAGGAGTAACGGTGGCCACCTTGTCATGGAGCAATCCATCCTCTACCTGGTATCTCATGGCTGTACACCCGAATAGAGGACCAGCAGTGACGAAGGAGATCACGGTTGCATTCTGGAACGCTAATGGAGTCACGAGGAAAAAGGCTGAGATAGAAAGTTTCCTGGCAAAGCATCGTGTCGACGTAATGCTGTTGGGAGAAACCCACTTGCGCTCCGCAATGAGGTTCTCGTTAGCAGAGTTCATCTGCCATCGTAGTGACCGAGCGGGGGATGTGGGAAGGGGTGGGATGGCGGTCCTGGTCCCGAGGGGCCTTGACCATCACGTCATCTCACTTCCTCCCCTTCGACACATGGAAGCATCGGATATGCAACTGGTGACCTCGACCGGCCCAGTGAGTCTCATTTCCATCTACTTCCCTCCCTACCACCAGTTCGACCAGGCTACGAGGGCTGACATGGAAGTGCCGCATCGAGGTACCACGCCGGTTTTAATCGGTAGTGACTTCAACGCTAAGCAACCTTCGTGGGGCTCTAGGATTATGTGCGCTCGTGGTGGATTTCTCCTAGACGCCATAGAGCTACATTGCTTGGTGGCTACTGGGCTCACAACCCCATCCACTTCTCTCACAATCCCCTTAGCTTCCCGGACGTCCTCGATTTAGTTATTTCCAGAGGGATCAGAAGGCGGTTAGTGCCGAAGTCTCTAGCTGAGCTAGACTCGGATCACAATCCCGTTCTTGTGAATCTGGGACGCGCAATGCCTTCAAAGACCCCCAAAAACCCGACCTTAAGTGCATTGAATGGGACAGGCTCATGAATGTGTTGAGAGAGAGGTTGGAGCCCACCCCTAGCTTTAGAACAACAGCAGAACTGGATCACGGTACGGAGTTTATAACTTCCGCCATCAAAGGGTTGCTTGAAGCTTCGACGCCGAGGCACCGTCCAAAGAGGGCACCACAGGTTTCTTTGCCTGATTATATCCTCAGGCACGACCGGGAGAAAATCAGCTGAGGAAGGCTTGGCAAATCTCGAGGGACTCTGTAAACATTTCCAACTGGAGCCGCAAAGTCAATGCGGTTCGTGAGATGTTCCAAGGATACCGTAACAGTGTCTAGGAGGACAAGATTGAGGGCGTATACGTGCAGGACAGGTCCCTGTGGCACATGACGAGGAACTTTATATTGGTCCCCGCACCAAGTCCACCTATTGTAAGTCATAACGGGGTGGCCAAATCAGACCAGGAGAAGGCTGATGCTCTTGCTGAGCACCTAGAGGCATAATTCGTACATAATGACGATCCGTCAGACCCGGTGTACATTGCGCACGTGGCTCATAAATAGGTGTGGTCTCGTACAGACCCTTGGATGAATCTGAACCCACCGATATGACAGAAATGTTGCGGGCATTTGCCGCTCCAAGACTTAACAAGGCCCCCAGACGCGACGGTATAAATAATGCGGTTCTCAGAAAGCTGCCTTTGGAGGCAATTAATTCCTCGTGGAGTTATTCAACGCTCTTCTGCTCCTGAATCACTTCCCCGAGTTCTGGAAGCACGCCAACATCGTCTGCTTTCATAAACCGGGTAAGGACCTGGCCAATAGGTTCGTCTTACCGACCAATCAGCTTGCTCGCATTTTTGGGCAAGTTTTTCAAGAGACTTCTACTGAAGACATTGACCTGACTTATTCGTGAGGTGGGCATCTTGGTAAACGAGCAGTTCGGCTTTCGGGCGGGACACACTACGTTTCACCAACTCGTTCGGCTCGTGGAGCAAGTCACGAGGAACCTCAACATCAACAGGCTGATTGGTGCTGTCTTTCTCGACGTAGTAAAAGCCTTCAACTGTGTTTGGCAAGAAGGTATCCTTTTCAAACTCCCCCCTCCCCTGAACCTGCCCTTCTATCTAGTTAAGGTGGAACAATCTCATCCAACCCACCACACCATCTCCACTACCTTTGAGAACGCAAATTTCCAAGTTAGAAGCATCCGGGCTGGAGTGCCACAGGGTTCCCTTCTGGGCCCAGTGCTCTACAGTCTGTATGTGAAAGACATTCCTAAATCCCGATTCACCAAGTTGGCACTGTATGTTGACAACATGGCTCTAGTAGAGGAGTCGTGGCGAGGGCAGCTGGTGGAGAGGTGACTTCAGACGCACCTGACACAATTATAGGGGTGGCTGACCACCTGGAGGACAAGTATTAACATGAAGAAGAGCACAGCGGTGCTCTTCACATGGAAAAGAAAGTTATACAGGCCGGTCTCACTCCGGCTGTTTGGAGTGCAGGTCAAATGAGTGAACAGTGCTAAGTACCTGGGACTTACGCTCGACAACAAACTGACCTGGCGACTACACTACACTGAGAAACTTAACAAGGCGAGGCAAAGGCTGGGAGTCCTAGGCCCACTGCTTAACAGGCGTAGCGGCCTGTTTACAAGGAACGGTCTGACTCTACAAGCAGTTGTTAAGGCCAATCCTCGACTATGCGTGTTCTGCTTGGGGCCACATGGCGAACACGTATTTAGGAGGATGCAGGTGTTCCAGAGCAGGTGTCTGAGGACCATTGTGGACCCACCTTGGTACTTTCGAAATGTGACGCTTATCGTGACCTGCATATGCCTATCATCAATGACCCCTTCCGTAAGCTGGGGCAGTCCTTGTACGACAGATTTCTTGGTGCCACCAATTCTCTTATCCAGAGGCTTGGGAACTAAGTCGTCATCGATCCTGGTGGGTGCCACCGACGTCCCGAAGCCCTGCTCGAATAAACGAGAAAGGTCAAACAGTTGTTTGAGAGCCTCTCACCCAGCCCCCCATAGAGTAGCGCCTCCGCACGTAACTCTAAAAACCCTTATTCGGTTTCCTAATATACATTTTCTTCTTCCCTCACCAATATTAATAATATTTTTTCTCTGTTTCAGAAACTTAGCGAAATGCGACAATGCGTTTGTTTTAAAATCCTAAACCCCACGGTGTAACCAATTGGTTGCTACGTGTTGGAATTTGCTTTCGTGCTCCTATTCAGGGTGCATCAGAGCATGCTAATATGTGACTGCGACTACGTCTGCGTCAGAATCCAGTTGGAGAATGGCTACCCAATCCGGGTGTGCCACCTGATTGAAAGAGCTATTAAATTGTCTTATGTTACAATGGAGCAATATTGATTTAATCCCTCTCCCCACCATCAACTTTCCTCATATTCCACCACGACTCACGTTGCCAGGACATCCTTCTGTTCCACCACGACTAACGTTGCCGGAACACTCTCGCCGACATTTTCCTTTCCTTACCGACACGTGTCTGAACACAACGATGCCATCGTCACGACATCAACCAGTTACCCCCGAAGCCGCAAGCGAGGGATAACAAGGTGTGTGACAAGTATGCAAGAGTGGAGCGTAGTGGGTCATTAGTGTAAGTGAAACGGTAGTGGTGTTTATTTGCCTGCTAACCACGGTGATTTGTTCAAGAAATGACGTCATAGCGTGAGTGGCACAGAAGTATAGTCACGAGCACAATACGGAGGCACCACTAACCCATCAACACTATTTTTTTACTACTAAAACTAGTACATTTATACTCTTGTGACACTTTAAGCTATTTTATACTTTATGTAAACAATATTTTTGCGGGAGCGAGCTATATATGGTGCTTTTCAGCTTTAAATTATTGTATATTATTGTTAGTATAGGTCAATACTGTATAGACTATTAACATAATTTAATAAAGGTATTTGTTAGGTTATATTATTTAAAGATAAAATATATTGGTTAAGAATAGTTTTGAATATTAACAAATGTCCCTATTGTGACATGAGCTGTGGGTTTAGTTAAGACAGGAGCGCACCAGCATTTAACTGAAGAAAGTATATAGAATCAAAACCTTGTGACAGCCCAACTTGCCGAGGAGTGCACGCTGCCGGAGGTCGAACTGACCTGTTGGCTGAAATTGGTACGATATATTTGAGTTGTCTCTACCGATAACTAAGATTAGGTTAACTTATATAGTTATCGTAAAGTAGGATAAACTTCTTTTTTTTTAATTTTGGGAGTTTCGAGTGGAACCCCTTCTCGTTTTCTGGTTCTTCATTTTCAAATTTAATAATGTTCATAATTGTGGTTTGGAGTGGTACTTACACAAGCTACCAAATTTCAATCTTCTAACACACCAATATTAAATATAATTTGATAAGCTCACTTCCGGTAATAGAATTTGCGACAAAATGGATTAACGGATTTTGACAAACGACCACATATTTTAACGGTTAGGAGTCAAGGGTGTCGGAAAAAAAAAAGTATTTTTACACGAAAAACCTATTTCCAAAGAGAATTTTAAGTTTTTAATTCATCGTTTATTCACCATGGAAACCGTTATTTGCTGCATGGCTGTAAATCCCTAAATAAAATATATCCCTTTGGCTAAAAAATAATTAGTCAATCTTTATTTGTTGGTACAAACACATCGCAATTTTCTCTTTGGATGCCTGTGATAGCACATCTAAATTGAAATGTATAAATTGGTGTAACATTTATTTTTACTTTCTCGCCATCTTACAGGTAGAGAAAGTATTGGGATCGTCAAAAAAATAGAACTCTAATTTTTATGAATCTCGACGTTTCATGACCCCCCGAAACCGAAAAAGTGGTATTTGAATTTCCGTCTGTCTGTCTCTACTTCCAACTAGAGCTTAAGCCGATCAGGCTAAAACTTGGTATCTAGAGTTTTGATAGGGTTTCCCGGGAAGGGGGGAGGGGGGTTGGAATTGGATAGCTAATCCTAAAATTAAGGGTAGTTTACTAAAGGGCAAAAAGAGAAAAAGTAGATTCTCAAAATCGGCTCTAACGATTTTAATTAAATTTCATTTCTAAACATTTATAAATACTGCAAAAAAATGGATACTTTCAATATTTCGGCAAAAATACTTTAAGGGCTTCGGTCTGATGCGTAAATTCTCATTTTGTATCATATCTTCGAAACTATTTAAGAAATTAAATTACTTATTACTACAAATATGTAGGTCTATTTATAATACAAATATTTTAATCGAAGCATATTTTTATAAAACCAATAACTTTTAGAACACTAAAGGTAAAGTATAGCGACCGTATAAAAAACCTAACCTGAAATGTTAATGGATGTCGACATCTCATGACCACCCGAACCCTAAAAAGTGGTCTTTGTAATGCTGTCTATCTGTGTGTGTGTTTAAACTTATCATTAAAAGTAGTTTAATAAAGGGCGAAAAGATGAAAAATCGATCTTCCCGTAATTGGCTCAAACGGTTTTGGTTAAAATTCGTATCTTTGCGTTGATTAAGATTATAAATAACTAACTATTTTGATTTTCCCATGAAAATGACTTTTAGGGTACTTTACAGAAGCTGAAATTTCCGTATCTCCGCAACTATTTGAGATACTATATATATCTTTTCATTGGAAAATTGTAGTAATATTAAAAATAAAAAACTTTGATATGAAATATATTTTTATAAAATCAACAGTTTCTGAGATATCGGCAAATATATGAATACAATTTGGTGAGCTTAGTTGTAAGGAGATAGGTACTAAAGTTTTAACGCAATAATTCTCCAATGCCATAGGGTAATTAGTTATAAGTCTCTCAGGGAGTTTGTTATTTTTCCTTAAACCTCTTAGGAGAAATGTTTGTACAACAATGATCTATCTCCATTTTAGACTCAAGTCAATATTTACATTTTTTTATTGGGCAAATTTTATAAATGAGGAATTTAATAGCAATGCGATGACATGAAGATGTGCAACACCTAATAAAATGTTGAAAATTTTAACCGGAAGTTGAAATTTTAATACGATGTGTTGACCCTTGTAGACCCAATATTGATCTCTTTTATTGGTCCAAACATACAAATGAGGACATAAATTATTTTAAAATTAAATTATAAAATTCAAAACCACGACTCAAAAAAGTTTTACATTATAATAGTGCAATTTATGCTTGGGTTTGCTAATGTATAATAATAATAATAATAATAATAATAATAATCATATTTAGCAGCGCGTTTTACTACCCATTTGGGTTATACGCTTTAACTACTAATCACGCTAATGGATTAGGAATTGGGAAGGTTGAATTAGAGGAAGTGAACCCGCATTTGCGTGAAGGGAGAGTGGAAAACCATTTAGGAAAAAACACCCTCAGTTCACCTGACCCGAGATTCGAACCTCGATCTCCCCGTCCTCAGCAGTCGAGCTCAACACGACAACCGCGTTAGCCAACTACACCAACGGGGCGGGTGCTAACGTATATTATTTTGATTCACATATATTACGAGTTTCGAGTAAATATTTCCATTTTTATACAATAGAGCGGAGCTCTGTACTATTTATTTATTAGAATGTTGTTGTCGTTAATTCTCATTTAAATCAATAATATTGGGTATAGTTCGAAAATTAAAAAGTTAAGTTGTCAAGTTCGTGAAGAAAACGTTTACGTTTTATTTCGCGCATGATTAAATTATGTTTAAATATGTTTAGGTATGTATTACCATAGAGAAATGTATACTATAGAGAGGACATCAAAGGTTAAAATATTCAGTCAAGTTTTTTGGGGTGGTTTTTCCACTGAGTCTCGATAATTTTAGTTCTGTATAGTGACCGCTTCGAACGCTAGTGTTTCAACTTTTGGTTTCTTTA
>CABFVX010007804.1:0-28418 GCA_902151425.1 Timema shepardi
GTTATGCAAATGTGCCCTCGCGGTAGCAAAAGTATACTACTGACGCGGAGCTAAAAAAGTTATTAATGCTTAATATCGTTAATATTCAATTATATAAAATATTCCAGGATGTGGAATATAGTATTCCCACATTAAGGTTTTGAATGAGACACTTTATTATAAACGCCCGATTTCTTATTTCAGATACAGCCTTCTAAATCTAGTTTTATAAAATCTGAGATTAAGAATGTTTGTTCTTATTATTAAAAATGCCACACTCGGTAATAATCTTTAGTTTCCAAGTAGGATGTTTCAAACAGAAGGAAAGGTACTTCACATCACTGCGAATTTCTGTTTGCGTTTGTGTTCACTTTTTAGTGAAGTAATTATTTTTTAGAAAATAACAATTGATCCGAGAGTTAGATAACTATATTTACAGTGGTATTTAGATAAAATTATATCGATATATACAAGAAAAATACGTTAATTTCACCCTCATCACACAAATTATTGTGATATATGTATTAACATCTTTACTATTCACACTGATTAAGAAAAATCATTACCGTAGCTCTTGAATGTATTTTGCTTTGAAACGCGTTATTAAAAAAACAACATAAATTGTACTTTTTTGTACTTTGTACTTTTGAATTGGATCTATTAAACATTCTTCTTGTCTAATTCTTGCACCAAACGCTTCAATTCAGAAAGCTGATGAACGTGTGGGAACTTCCGCCTGCCGAATTATGAAGTTTTCCGTTATACACCCTCGTCGTTTGACTGCTCGAAGGTTTTAACACAAGATATAGAGAACTGGTGGAAAGGGGGCTTCCTGAGTGTGTCGGTGTGAAACCAATTATTATAATTGATTTTGAATATCTTTATTTTACCGCATCTTAGTATCCGTTTGCGTTATATATAGTTCAATTTTTATGGGTTGACAGATAGAAAAGTGATTAAATCTACTTTCACGTTTTCATTCTTCGGGTCTTACAATATGCAGCTGTCAATTTTGATAGATATTATCAATACATATATAATAATATTAATATTATAGTAATACGTTATCTATGTTAGCCGTAATAAAATTATATTTTCAACAAAAGATCTTATGAAATTGGACTGTATGTATTATATTAACGATGTTAATTGGATAGGAAGGAGGAAGGTAGACCTTTAAAGAAACTGTATACGTATTTGCGTGGAGGGATAGTGGGAAACCATTTAGAATAAAATACCCTCAGTACACCCGACTGGAATTTGAATCCTGACCTCGCTATCACCGGTAATACAGTCTAACACCAGAGTGACGCTTTAGATTATTCGACCCGCCTCATTGGCGTGGTTAGATAACGCGCTGGTTTCGTGTTGAGCTAGACTGCAGAGGACGGGGATATCGAGGTTCGAATATCGGTCGGGTGAACTGGGAATGGTTTTCCCTAAATGGTTTTCCACTCTCCCTCCAAGAAAATGTGGTTTCACTTCCTCTATATTCAACCTTCCCAATTCCTAACCCATTAACGTAATTAGTGCATAAGAATATAAACCCGAACAGGTAGTAAAACGTGGTGATAAGTATTATTATTATTAAAACATTCAACCACCTGATGGGTTGTTTCTAAACTATACCTGGACTTGTCGAAGTTCTGTGATTCTAGATCAGCTCGTTTAATACTAGGGTTTAATCAAGGGGATATGAATGAGGACATTCTCTCCATACTGCTCATCTTCCAACCCATCAGAGTTATCTGGCTATTTACATCAGCGGGATAGAAGGGAGGGTGGCAGAATGAAGAGGAAGTCTACTCATCTGTGTTGAGGGAGAGTATAAGATTATCTAGGTAAAGCACCCTCAATACATCCAAATGAGAATAGAACCCTGACCTTCCCAGTCACCGTTATAGCAGAGGGGTGACCTGGCGGTCAGGAGTAAGGTGTCAGACTTCTATGGTGGTGTCCGGGGTTCAATCCTCGGTCCCAGCACAGATTTATCTGATTACCAAACCCTTCCTTCACCTCTGGCAAGACATCTTGTAAATGTGGAGAATGCCAGGCCTCCAACGTGGTTTGGATCCCACTTTAAACTGTAGGTCCTCCATTTCATCTCACAATCACCCTACCATTACACATTAGCGTAAGTGCGTACAACCCGAACGGGTAGTAAGACGCGGTACTAATAATAATATAGCAGAGAAAACGAGACACGTTTTATTCTGCATGTTCACTGATAAATGTAGGAATCGGGAAGTTAGTTTGGAGAAATTATGCAAACATTATCTTAAGAAAGAGTTGAAAAATCACAGTGACAAACTGATTGTGTAAAATCACCCTTAGTTCACCGGACCAGGAGTCAAACTATGATTATCACGTGAACCGTGGCTAGGTGTATTGCGAGTCTAGCACCATAAACCGTGCACTAGCTGGTGTGAACTTGTTTAAAATACGTATTACTTGAACTACAATTATTTTTCATTACTAATTTACTTCTTAATAATCCGGGTCAGTGGCACACAATCTATATGTCAAGCTGGTTTGTGATTGACAGGGAGGTCGGAGCTAGTATCCCGGCGGGGTGTACCAAGGATGTGTTTATCTAAATGATCGACCACCCCATCAGACACGGGTACATTGTCTCTAAAATTATTTCTTCTTCATCCTTATACTACTAACGTAATGAATGTATGTGTATGACCCAAACGGATGACTTTGAAGCTCATTCGAATGACAAGAGTTCACTCCCTACATGTCAATCTCTATGCAACTAAAATGTGTTGTCATTCGAATGAGATTTATAATCTTGGAGATAAGACGTAATGAAATTAAAAATCCTTCATGCTTCATAGCTTCATATCCCGAGTACCCTTAATGTGATTGGAATCCCTAACATATTTCAATTTTGTTCACACAGGTCACACATCCTTACTGTCGTTAACGTCCTTAGAGTCCCTAAGCTATTTCAATTTTGCTCACGCACACCGCGTCCTTAACGACGCGATATCGTGCCAACCAATAGAAATAAAAATATTTGGTCAAATGTTGTAACCACAATAAGAGTTTTTTTTAGTTTTTTTTTAGTTCAATTTGTTCCCTCAAATAAAATCACGATAATATTTATTTGATTTATCAAAGAGCCTTTAGGAATGTATATCATGGTTTAAAAGTACGTCGACACATAAAGGTCATTAGCGAGGAATATAGTGAAAATACGTCATTTAGAAAATAGCGATAGAGTCCTTTGCTGACATTGGTACTTACCTTTCTATGTTATTTATTTGTTTGTTTATCAGTGAATAGTTCTTCGTAACGTCAGACCTTCAAATTAAATCTGATCCAACACGTATCGGTGAGCACGTAGATTTAAGTGCCAAACTCATCTGGTTTTCATACTCTGAAAATTGAAAAATGACACCTGGGCACGGGAATTGAACCTGGGACCTTTGGCTTAGTACGTCAATGATCTACCCACTGACCTATCCAGGAATCGTCCCATCCCAAGGTCATTCTTCACTCATATTTTAAGGAAGAGTCTATGATGGACGTGCGGAAATCGACGTCTACAAATGTGTGATTATATGAAGATCACGAGCTATCTGATAACGCAGCCACCTTCGACTTGGTAGTTGGCTTATTGCTGCCACTTGTACAATTATTATATTTGTAAGGGATCGCATATTTAAGAATCAAATAGCCAAAGCTATTATTTATGCTTTTAGTGAGGATTACTCCATCTAGATATCATACTCTGAAAATTGAAAAATGACACCTGGACACGGGCATTGATAGCCCAGTGGTAAGAGCATTGGTGTACTAAGCCAAAGGTCCCGGGTTCGATTCCATTGTCCAAGTGTCATTTTTCAATTTTCTGAATATGATATCTAGATGGAGTAATCCTCACTAAAAGCATAAATAATAGCTTTGGCTATTTGAGTCATCTGGTTTTACTTGCCTATGAAGGGGAGGTCGGGATTCAAATCTCTGCTCCCCCAAAATGGTTTCCCATTCTCATCTTTCCACACAAATGTGGATGCATTTATCATAAAATTCTAACATCCTCATCTTTACCCCTTTAGTTTAATAAAATAGGTGAATCCCGTACAGATGGTAGGACGTGGTTAAAAATAAAGTTGATCCTACTTCCACTTACTCCTATAAGAAGTACGGACTTACAGATAAGAATTATGAATTGGCGAGTAAGGATGTTGACATAAAGATAAATCGTCTGCTTTAAACTGGTATTCAAGATATATCGCAACCTGAACCATCGTGTAGTGGTCAGTGCACCTGGCTATGAACCTATAGGGGTTCTGAGCTCGATTCCTGGCTGGTACCATGGGTAATTTTCCAGAAAAAAGAATTATCTAAACAGTCACCAGGATTAATTAGACTCAAGTTAAGTTTAAGATCATCCCTGCCTTGACACCTTCATAATCACTATCATCACATCGTCTCATCGCGGGCACGACGCGTAAACAACCTCCTATGATGTACCCCGAGCATCGTTATGTGCCAACAGAGTGACTAAAAGCTTGCACATACAGGTGACTGACTGGACGAGGTAATAATTATATATATATCCTGTCAAAGATGTCATACGATAAAAAAAACAATATGTTGCGATTTTTTTTAAAAAGATTTTAGGGCTTTGTTTTGGCTGGGGTGAAGCGGGAGTGGTCTCGAGATAAAAATAAAATGTGGCGAGGGATTTATTTTGTTAACACAGGTGACCTTGCGGTCTAGGGATAAGGTGTCAGACTTCTGTGCTGGTGGCCGGGGTTCAATCCCAGGTCCCGGCACAGATTTATCTGATTACCAAACCCTTCCTTCACCTCTGACAAGACATCTTGTGAATGTGGGGAATGCCAGGCCTCCACCGTGGTTCGGATTCCAAGTTAAACTGTAGGTCCTTCATTTCATATCACAATCACCCTACCATTGCACATTAGCGTAAGTGCGTATAACCCGAACGGGTAGTAAGACGCGGTGCTGCTGCTAATAATAATAATAATAATAATAATAATAATAATAATAATAATAATAATAATTTGTTAACAGTAATGACCTCTGACCAATAAAGAAACCGGTGTCTAGAATTTGCTGCCAGAAATAAACATTAGAGTGAAGAAATCTTTGTTAAGCTTTTATTCTCAAAATAGCACTAACAATAAACAAATACAAACATGAAATAAGAAGAATTATTTTTAAAAAAAAAGGATTATGGTTTGGCACACGCTATTGTTTTTAGCCCTAATCTAGTTTTGATATGGAGTACCCTTTAATATGAATTATAATACAAATAGCTATGCTTTATACCAAGTCAATTAATTTATTTTTGTTGTGAGCAGGAAATTGATTTTATATGGTTTTAACTATTCTTATGCATCATTCTAAAATAATTTTAATAAAAGATTAAAATGTATCAAATAAAATAATAATATAAATCCACTCAAATATGTCGAATGCATACATTAAACTTTAAGATTAGGTCACAGACCAGTAAGAAACAGAGACTGAACCTTACGGGAGTTTCGCTGCGCTCATTTTGCCAGCTTGAGTCCTTCAACACTTGATCTCGCTAGTGTCACTTCTAGATGATGATAGGACTAACCGCAGCAATCCTAGTGTTGAAGGACTCAAACTGTCACAAGGAGCGCGACCATTTTGACCTGGAGGTTGAGTGTTTGGATATATTTTGTCTGTGGAATAGGACTAACTTTTATTCAAAAGGTATACCGTAATACTTTCACTATCGGAAAAAAGTAAAGGCATTGTAGGTTAAATACGTTGTATGTACCTCCCAAAGAAAATATCTAGGTGCACCACTGGTTCTTCAAAATATTAACAAATCTGGTCTACAACCGGGCACGACTTTTTTCTTGTGAACTGCTGGCTATAGCTGTTTAAAACAAACCAAACCATTGACACATTACGATATTATTTTCCCCTCCCGAAATACAGGATTGTTTAATTTATTTGTGTTAAAGGCCTTGGGTCAACATAATCATATTTATATATGTGTGCCGGTTGGGAGATAAGCAGGGACTCACTCCGGCTACTGTGAAAGGTGCCTATTCGTAAGAAATGGAATAAATGGTGATCTAGCATGTATGTCATGAAATAGGGTTACCTCTAATCGCCTTGTTGGTGCGGTGTTTGCGTGTGAGGAGAAAATCTTATAGCTCTTACAAGTTGCAGCTCAATAATGTTTGACAACCTTCGTTTGTTATTAGTTTAAATTTCTTAACAATATTTTGGAATAATTCAAATCAGATATAAAAGTATTTATGTACAATCGTCATGGGTATGGGCTATCGCAAAATTGCCATAAGCTAATCAACTAAACCATGTTTGTAATCTGCATCGGCATTAAATTAATTATTGCTAGGCAGTATACTGCATAGCCTAGTAGGACGATATATCGACAAGGGGGACGATGCATTCTCGAGCAGTAGGACAATGTATCGACTAGCGGGAAGATGTATCGACTAGTGGGACGATGTATTGCCGAGTGGGACGATGCATCGCCGAGTGGTTTTTTTTTCTGAATTTTTAGCAAAGATTATTTACACGTGAAATTTAGAACATATCAATGTAAAAGGTTTAATTCTTAGCTGACATTACTATTTTATAGTTAATGATTATTGACGTTAATGTCTTACTTGCAGTGACAATAAACAAGAAACTTTAGAAAGTACATTAAACCCCTATACACAAATATTGTAAATCAAGATCAAACATGACCAAGTGTCATAATATGTGATATATTATAAAAGACCATGCATTGCCATTCATTAGACCGTGGTAGACAATAGAACATGTGGGACGAGATACAGTATTAGACAATATATCATATGGGACGAGATACAGTAGTAGACAATATATCATGTGGGACGAGATACAGTAGTAGACAATATACAATGTGGGATGAGATACAGTAGCTGACAATATACCATGGGAGACTATATATCGCCTAGCTCTAATAGGAACTCTATGTATACATTGTTTGCACTAAAATATTCTTACCTTGACGGACTATGTCCTTATCTTATAAGCTTCGCCATAGTTGAAACATGCAAGGTAGGCTTGATACCTTTCAATGTTAACAAAGGGTGCTTACACACACATACTAATGAAGGTAATAGGGTAAAGGCGTCAGTCTCGTATTTTTGGTCTGCCAATGATAAGGAGAGAGTTAATCCTGTTTGGGTGCACTTGGGATAGATTTTCCTAAATTATTCCCTACTCTCCCTCTATTAAATGCAGGAACACTTCTTCTAAACTATATGTTTATAACCTATACTCAATTTAAGGGACTGCCTCAATATGTGAGAATTTGCCATACAGACGTTCAGCTCTAAAGCAATATTTAATTCTACGATACGTTATTTCAAAATATACCAAAATAAAGTCGAAAGATTCCAACAGGGCTCTTTTTCCTTCACAACCCTTTAGTTTGAGTTTAATTAAATTATGTGAAAATGTGACATTAGCTCATTTAAACGACTTTTTAAGCATATTTGTGAAGATCTGAGATTTGCCAGGATGAAATAAAAAAAGGCTCAATATTGATTCTTCGTCTAACAAATACAGTAATTTTTTTGTATTCTCACAACAGAAATGTTTACGATATTTTAGAACTTTCAGCGAGCTTTCCTCTTTACCTTGAGTTAAGAAGTTTCGTAGATTTCTTTCCTTTCTCTCTAATTAACATGACAAATTGCGGTTGTAGATGAAGGGTAAGATAGAATATAAGCTCAGACATAATGGAGAAGTAATGCCTGACCACGATTGATACTTTTTCGCTGACCGAGGTGGCCGCCTTAATGTAAGTATGTGGATAATCCGGACGGATAGTATGACGCCAAGCACGGACAAGGTATCTTAAGGACTATGGGCTAAGGAGCTCGTGGATTCAAGGAATGTATACTTGTTTAGTAAAATATTGGCTGTGCTCACTGCCGATGGTTTATTCATCGTCAGTCAAACATGATTACTTTGATAGGTCTCGAGAGCAGTGTATATTATGCTTCATGGACCCATCAAAATAGGTACATTACTAAACACCTATCCATATGCATTTAATTCTTAAGGGTGTATGGCCCAAAATTAATAATATAAAAATTATATATATTATATATTAGTAGGTCATATCTAACCAAACTAGGATCAGTGCATTACATATAGATTAAATATATATTTTAAGCATAGTGTTTACTCAAAATTTGAAATTTTGGCATCTAATGCAACCATTTTTAAAAGACCCAAATGATGCAAAGATTTCATGTTTGGAATGTTAAAATTAATTGAGGAGGTTTATTAATTGAAATAAATATTATTTCAATTAACCTTCAATTAATTGCCAAATAAATGCAATATTAAATTAATTATTTTGTATACTTAAACGTGTGTAATAAATGGGGGAAGTAAATCAATTAATATCTACCTTTTTTAACTTTATAATGTTACTACATTCACATTAATATTCAATCTGAAACACGAAAACTGATACGAGCTGAGTTGCTTCATATTTTGCCCCCGGATTGTGAAAATATATCTGATACAACCACGCGGTAGCTGAAACAGAACGGCCTGGTCTCAGTAGAGTGGACAGCTCATCCCTTCTCACTCCAAGTCACTATCTGTCTGTCCTTGAAACCATAAAACTGTCGCTAGTGGTTTTGGCATGTTTGTACAGCTTATCACCCTGACCCTTCACCATCTCTCTTTAGGGATTGTCACCTGGCTCTCCATTTTTTCAAGTCAGTGTAGCAAGTGCTACTATTGACGAAAGGATTTCTTTCAGTGAGGCTGAGTGTAATTGCATTTAATTTATTTAGAGGTGTGTGAAGTGTAATAATAGTGGACAATTTTTTATTTATTTTTTATTTGACTCGTGAAAGTTTAAAGATGGCGGGAGAGATGTAAAGGGCAAAAGGCATAAGCATTCCAAGGCAATGAAACGATTTTACGAAGAAATTCGGAAAGACCAAACCGTTAATAAGTTGGTGAAATGACTTCAAACCTATATTGTGTTATTGAACTTATAATTAACTTTTTTTGAAAATTCTTTTGAAATCTGGAACCAAATCCAGAACCTTCAACATAGCACGTCAATATTTTACCACTCAGCTATCTATGGCTAATCTTGTGTTAGGGTCATTTATCGCTCATATTTTATGGGTTGGTTGGTAATAGATGTGTAAAATCTTCGGCCATTTAATAACAATCAGAAACACACTCCATTTATGATCCATGGTAGCTTTATGCTGGCGTTTGAACCATTTTTATAAATTTTAAATGGTTTCTTGGATATAGTTTGTAAAGCATAAATTACCAACCTTCATTGGCTGCGGACCACATATATGTTTTCCCAAGACGCGGTAAACCACTTATAAACTGTAAAGAAAAAAAAAATAGAAAATAATTTTAAGAATAGCCTCGAACAAAGAATACAGCGTGAAACGTTAATAGTTATGAACAATTGTGCATATGTTAAATAACAAAATAAGATAAATTACTTTTTAGTCATATTGGCCTTAATATGAAAATTGTATGTAATATATTAATATAAAATGTTAATTTTACTTCCTTAAGCCTCTCTAGTCGAGAAAAAATAGTAATTGTCAAAAAAATAAAACTCGAAGTTTCAAAATCCCCTGAATTAGAAAAGTTTTTATTAATAATGTAAGTGTGTAGCTTTGACTAGAGACGAAACTATTTTACCAATTGGGATAAAACTTAGGACACGGGGGTTTCACAAGGCTTCTCAGAAATTTAAAAAAATCCATCCAACCCTAAAATTAATGGTAGTACTTTTTACTTAAGGGTGGGAATAGAAAAGAAAGATTATATCAAACTCGAATAGATTAAAATTCGTATATATGTATTGTTTAATATTAAAACAAAATGGAAATTCTCATTCGCTAATGAAAATAACTTTGAGGGTAATTTACACTTAAGGAAACTTCCAGTTTTTATTGTATTTCCGCACCTCTTTGATATACCAAATAACTTATCATTTCAAAAATGAATGAAGGCATATTAAATATAAAAATCATTATTTGAAATCTATTGTTATAAAACCAATAGTTTCCAAATTATAAGTGTGTGTGTGTATATATATACCGTAGGTGAATAATAAAATTCAGCCTATTGCAAAAGGGACCCTCAATTTAAAATGAGCCAGGCTTATTGAAAAATAATATTATATTCAATTATATTATGAGTTTTAAGCAAAAATATTTTTTTATTTACACTAGCGAGAAAGTCTATACTGTGCACCTGCACCCTTCCCACCGTTTATTAAAAACAAATTAGCCCTTTAGCTTAGAAAAAAAAACCACGCTAGAAAATTATGAAGCTTAGCTTCATTGGTAGTGCATCTACCTACGGAGCTAAGGGTCCCGTGCTCGATTCCTGGCATGGCCAAGAAATGTATCATTGTCGGAATGTGGGTTTCCCCTTTCACAGTGATGAATGGACGGCTGGGGGATGGATTTTGGGTCTGTCTTAGATTTAAGATTAGAGTAATTAGTACAAAGGCGTTGAACAGGTAGTAAGACACGGGGCGCTAAAAAAAAGTTGAAAAAATAATGGTACTTACAACCTAAACTGGCATTACGTAACAATTTGAGAGCCACTACTGTATTAGTTAGGTTCAGGTTACAGACATGTCCAGATGGACACTAGCAAGTTGTGCATTTGTGCACAGAATGTCCACATCAATATACCACCTCCACAATCATAACACACGTATAGGCCTACATTTTCAATAACTCTTTTTTATATCCTTTTTCGCCAAATGTTTTTTCTAAAGTATTTTCTCCCCTTTGTTTAGACGTAACGAATTAGTTTTATAACAATTATTAAAACATAGTTTTTAGGTCTTAAGTTAAATTCCTGCGTCCAGATTTAATTTTCTGTTTGAAATAATTTGTAGATGAGGCTCTAACCGTAATCAAGAAATAAACATATTCGATATCATGTATATATAATGCTTTAAATACTTATCATCCACCCTCCGTTTTCCTCCACTCTATTAGTTCGGCATATCTGTAGATAGCACACTTAGTGTAATTAATGTTTATATTGTTATTAATTACTCTAGTGTGTTTATAATGAGAAATATCTAAAACAGAAGTAATGTACCCACATTTTGGTGGAGGGACAAAGGGAAACCATTTATAAAGATGCACCCTTTGTTTACCCATTCAGGATTTGAATCCTGACCACACTATTCATCGTTAAAATAAACTAAATGAGCTTAGTGCTTAAATCAAGTTAAGGTTAACTTTAAACAGAACCTATGGTTTAGTTCGGTCCCTGACTTACAGTTTTCATTCATAATAGCCAGAGAGGACTGTATACTGTCTACCTACTAACCTTGTACTAACTAACTATTATATTAACTACAATTGTTTTTTGTAATTATTAGAAATTTTTTAAACCTGGTTCTTGTATGGCAGAATCGAAGGGTACACGAGTTTGAAAGTCTATATTTTTGAATTTTTAATGCCAAAAACATAATTCTATTAATTCAGTTATTGAAGATTCAACGTTGTTTATAGCAAAATGCATCCAAATCCCAAACATACCATTTTGATTTTTTTTTTTCATTTGAAACATTTAGTTATTTACACTTCACAGAGTTGCCTCCACAGTTTTTTTTAATATACGTCATGAGCATCGCGGGATTCGGTCATAAACTTTTTTAAACGAAGAGAAAAAGTTCTGGTCATATTACGTAATGCCCATGACATTCAAAAACTTCAGAGACTACTAAATGTAGCTTAATATTCATCATGAACTGTTTTCAGCCCGTGGCCGACTCAGTTTATTAAAATGCCTCCACTTTCCTCTGTCCTTACATCATTATTTCTCCCTTACTCTTGTCCATTCTCCTCCTCTCATCCTCACACTTTCTGTTATCTGCTCCTCTCATATCTTCCTTGCGGTCTTTTCCCTTCAAACTTGACTATGTGCAGCAAATCAAACTAAATGGATCCACTGAAACCATATTCGATTTATTTTGAGCAAAAAAACGTTTTTGACCATAAAAACTCAACAAATGCAAACCTTTTTTCAAGTACGACGTATTACTACCCGTTCGGGCTATACGTCTATGTGATAATTACACCAATGGGCTAGGGATTAAGAAGGTTTAAATTAGAAATAGTGCACCCGAATTTCCGTTGAGGGAGAATGAAAGGCAATTTATGGAAAACCACCCTCAGTGCACCCGACCGGAATATAACCTTGATCTCCCCATCTTCAGGAGTATACTCTTTGGTGAGAGCAGCGCCTTAGGCTATGTGGCCACCGATGTGGGTAAAACAAACTTTGATAAATGCCCTCTTTTATTTATCATTGAGCATTGTAAAGATACAAGTAATATAGCTTTGTAATGGAAGGATGCTACGATATTTTTTCATTTGCATAGTTGAAATACTATGTTCATAAATATGAATGCAGTACATAAATTAAGTTTACTATTTTATATGGAAGGGGGCCCACCAAAATGCCACTACCCCAGCCACTCTGAATCCTCTGAATGGCTATGCTTAGAAAAGCTACCTAGGTTTTACTTATATTTATTTTTTATTCTGCCTTGTGACCTGATTATTATTAATTCAAAGTCAGCCGTATCCTGATAAAGCGTCGCTTGGATTCTGCGACCAGAATTCCTAGGAGACTCTGAAGTTGTATGCCATAGCTTAAAATGAGCACCTTGTCACTTTCTGCTAGGACAGCTCCCAAGCTTATTAACACGGAGAAAGGTGACAGATGGAGTAAAATTGTATAAATAGAATGCCTGAAGTTAAACTTTGGGTTTGTAATGTACCTATCATTGTCATTATTTTAAAATTATATCAATATTTACAAGAACATTTTTTTTTAATTAACAAGACTATAATCTTAGCAAAAACACGTCCGGGATGTTTGTATTTGATTACACTGTTAGATTAAGTGTGAGAAAGGTAGAACTTAAAAGAAATATATCTGTATTTACGTCGAGGGGAAGAGGAAATCCATTTAGAAAAAACATCCTCCATATACTGGGCTGGGACTCGAGGCTTGACTTCAGCTCATCCTTGGTAAGGTGAGCTTAGCGTTTAGTCCGCTTGCCCACCGATGTGGCTCATCTTGCATAAGTAGTTAAGTATTGACGTTGAATTCTTTATCAGTATTTTATCGCGTACCCTAGTATATATTTTCACGTATGTCTATGTTAAAAAAATGTATCCACTTGAGAAATCCTTGCCGGTACCAGTGTTCACGCAATATAAAGTGTCAGATTCCCAACTGGTCTGAATAAGGAGCAAATACACTGAAGGAAATTTTCCCATTAATTTTAGATAGTTGTCCAGGTTTTAGTAGGACCCCCTTTCTCCTCTAATAGTATTATCGTTAGGTGTTCTGTCTTACGATAGGTCCATTTCTTTTGTCAGTGAACTTAGAGCACCAATGCACCCTGTCTTCTGCCTCCTCATGCTTCCCAGAATTTTCTTTTTACCTTCAAGTCATCTAATATTTGAATCCTCCTTCTTCCTAAGCTCCTCTTTACCTCAAATTTTCTATGACGTCGTGCAAAAGATGTGTCCGATTCAGTTTGCTCTGTACCGAAAAATCACATCCAAAATGGTTCTCTTCTCACCCACTCATCTTAAGACTTCTTCATTTGTCACCCTGTCTATCCACCTGATCATCATAAGTCTTCTCTAGCACCACTTTACAAAGTTCTACAAGTATTTATTTTTCATCTTCAAAGTTTCTGTTCCATATAGTTCCAAATGTAGCATTTCATCAGTTTCTTCTTCAGATCCAAACTCAACTTTCTGGTCAGCAGCAATCTCTGCTTGTTGAAAGCTTCTTTGGATATAGCAATCCTCGACCTAATTTCTTTGGTACAGTAGGCATCCTTTGTCAGCGGACTTAACCAGGTACTTCAACTGCTTAATATTTTAAAACTCCTGGTTTCCCATTTTGATTTTCAGTGGTGCCTCATTCTTTGAACTCACCATCCCTTTTGACTTCTCACTGTTAATTTCCATGCCATTTCTTCTCCCTAGCTCAAACAGCCAGTCTATCATTTCCTGGAACTCTTCTTTATTTCTGGCCAGCAATGCTATATCATCTGCGTATTTGGTTGTGTTGATGACGCGTCCTCCAATCCTGAAATTGCCACGTCCATCCGAGGCTTCCCTGACCAGCCACTCTTCAAACAATCATTTATATTAAGTTTAATAAAATGCTGTTTTAAGTAACCGGTACACCCACTTCATTATTAAAATGTTCTAAGACAGGTGACCAGACTTGTTTGAGCCTAAGTGCCACATTGGACATTGAAAATACAGAGGGGGTTGCATTAAAAATATTCAATAACGTCACCATCTTAAGATATTCTTTTAAAATCCTTACAATTATAAAAATAAGATTAAAATTTTATAACCTACTTCAGAGGCTGCAAGGTCTAAGGTATCGCTCTCATGTTGAACTAAAATTTCGATGATAAAGAGATCGGAGTTCGAATCCCGGTTGGGTGTACTGAGGGTGGTTTTTCCAAATAAGTTTTCAACTCTACCTCAACGCAAATGTGGGTACACTTCCTCTATGCATGACCTTAATCATCAGCGTAATTATTACATATGCGTATAATATAAACAAGTGGTAAGACGTGGTGCTAAAAAAAATCTATGTATAAGATGTTAAGAACTACTCTGCATTTTTGCCTAGAAATTAAAAAAAAAGGTCAGGCTTTTAATCAAGTGTGATGTTATTTTCATTGATAATAAATGCGTATCCGTAAGGCATGTGTTACCCACCTCGGTGGCGTAATTAGGTAACGCTAGTTTCTTGTTGAGGTAGAATGCTGAAGATGGAGATATCAAAGTTCAAGACTCACTCGGGTGAACTCGGGATGGTTTTTCTTAAATTGTTTTTCAATCTCCCTCCCCGCCAAAGCGTGTTCACTTCCTCTATATTCAACCTTCCCAATTCCTAACCCAATTGAGTAATTAGTACTTAAGCGTATAACCCACCTGGGTAGTAAGACACGGTGCTAAGTATCATCATGGTGACCTGGCGGTCTAGGGGTAAGGTGTCAGACTTCTATGCTGGCGGCCGGGGTTCAATCCCCGGTCCCGGCATAAATTTATCTGATTACCAAACCCTTCCTTCACCTCTGACAAGACATCTTGTGAATGTGGGGAATGCCAGGCCTCCACCATGGTTCGGATTCCACGTTAAACTGTAGGTCCTCCATTTCATCTCACAATCACCCTACCATTACACATTAGCGTAAGTGCGTATAGCCCGAATGGGTAGTAAGACGTGGTGATAATAATAATAATAATAATAATAATAAGTATCATTAGTATGTACCTATGCGGTGTGACCTCTTGGGTGTCAGCTCCTTTTCATTAGGGAAAACTGTTCACACATTTATTGTACTTCCGAATATTGCACATAATGTTTGGTGGGAAGATTTAACATTTTTTAGGAATTGATCTCTGATGAGTAGAGAGAAATAGAGAGAAAGAGAAATAATTTTGTACTCCAACAAGGGCACTAATGTGGGCTTTACCTCCCTCCTCTATAGAAAATTTCAGGAATTTAATCCTGTGGGAGGGAGTTTAAAAGCCTCTGAACATAATTCTGAGCTTCATGAATTTCATGAAAGTAAAAGAATTTCTAAGAAATTAACAAAAAGTAAAATTAATTTTAGCCGAGTCCATTGAAAAAAAACATTAGATTTTGCACAAGTTTATTGAACAGAACAAAATTAAAATAAAGCTGTTGAAGAGTAAATGGTAGGAAATCTAAATTTTATTATTTTAATCTCCATTAATTCAGTTATTGATGATTCAAAGTTGCTTATAGCAAAATGCATCCAAATTCTAAACATATTAAAGTAAATATTGCAGAATGAAAAGAAGGCTTGGAGCCCCCTTTATATCCCATTTATGGGCCCCCATGTCTACAAACCTCAATTGCTAGTTTCTCCAAAATAATGACCACATCCCAAATGTTATCCCATATGGTGTATTTGTATAACATTTATAAAAATATGTATTGCACTGCATTATTTCATCAAAATGTCTGTGAGCCACACAGAAGTTATGGCTTGGGCCGTAAGTGTGGCATTTATGAACTAAGACTTTACTCTCACAATATAATAGACTGCTGAGGATAGTAATATCGGGGTTCGAATCCCTGTAGGGTGCACTAAAGTTGTTTTTATAAAATTGTTTCCCACCACTCCTCCTCGCAAATACGGGAACATTTATAAATTCTGCCTTCCTAATTCCTAACCCATTAGAAATACTAAGACGAGGTCCACATAAAAAAGTAGTCAATGTTTACTCTGTTAATAAAAAAATTAACTTAATATTTTTCAACCATTTTTTAGAATGTTTTCTAAAATGTTAATATTTTATGTTAATTTATAAACTCGAAACATGAGGGAGGGAATTAAAAAACAAAACAATGAAGATGTTTCAGAGGTGGAATTAATGCCTGTTTTAATATAAAAAACAAATAACCTAATAATATTAAAAGTTGATAAGGTTTTATTTTTCATCAAATTTTTTTTTCAATTTGAAACTATTTTGTTTTCCCAAAAAGTTTCAGACATTTTTTGAACACTTCAAATATCTAGTCACATGAGCCCACAGTGCAATATGCACGAGAGCATCAGTGGTTGGACAACCAGAATTATGGCGTGTACAACTATAACAAGTGATTTAGTAATGTTTTCACGAGTACATCGAATAAATTCTAATAAACTATACAAATATATAAGACAACTTTTGAAGACTTCGTCAACAGTAAAATAACTTGTATGTCTTGTATCGTGTGCAATAATAATCTATAAGATAGAGCTTAAAAAAATGTATATATAAACATAATATTGTATATCGACAACAGTGTTATTATTTTAATATATTATAGTGTGTTTAACAATGAAGTGTCCCAACGTTTAAATAAGTGTATAATGGAAATTGATAAAAATAAAGAAAAAGAAAAAATAATAAGTGTAAATTTAATTAAGAAAACCCACTTAGAGAAAGAGAGAAAATATGGAAAGAATACAATGCATGAAGTTGACATCTCTCTTTATTTATTTCTTCTATATTCCATATAGAATATATAGAATCTATAAGAAATAAAGAAGATGGAATGTATAAAATATGTAGAATATAAAAAATATATTATCAGTGTTATTTTATAGGTATTAATACCATCGGTCAAAAATGAGAGTTACAGATCATTTTATGATGTGATGTATAAATATATGAAAATAGTTTATTAAATTATGTAGCTGCCATAAAAACTTCTTCTGAGCTGAATGTGATTGAAACTTTGACACAAATTTAAATACATTATTCTAATTGTGTTGTTAACAAGAACAATTCTAATCATCTTTACCTGAAAACCCACGCCGGTGTGCACGTGGGAAAAGGTATCATTCTTAGCCTAGTATGATTTTCCTGTGACTAGAAGGCCGGGGCTCGAATTCCAAACAGGTGTATACTGAATTTTTTTTGCCCTAAGTGTTATCCCACTCTACCTTTACACAAATTTGGGTACATTTTTCTTTTCCATACTCAAACTTCCCATCTTTTCCCCGCTAGGGTAAATATGCGGATATCCCGGCTGGTTTATATTAAGTGGACACAAAAACGAACACTACATCTAGGAATATACAAATAAGTGAAAGAAAGATTTCTTGCTGCTATTTTTTACATAAGATAAGAAACTGAGACTGTAAAAAACAACCAAAACAACAAATATGTGTCGTGTGGGTAGCAAAATCGGGGTTCATAGTTTTAGGAACTGCTGTTTGCCAACCCATAGAGGGTAAATATAATTTGTGTGGGTTGGCTTTGTCACGGGGTGGAGACAAGAAATTTGGGAAGAGATGAAATAAATGGGAGCTGTTTCCAAGGTTGAAGATTGTAGCTTGGTCTCCACCCAATCCTCTCTAAATGGCTTGGTTTCGAGCTCAGGTGATCCGCATTGGTGGGCACGGGGACTAAATGTCGGGCTTATTAGTCTGGTTTCACTGTGATGTAAAAATCTGGTTTGAATTATGGCTGGTTATAATTAACATTCCCTCCTCCCCCTTAAATAATGTGTCCCTTTCCCTCTACGCAAATGCTCGTATATTTAATATAAAATTTTATAATCTCGGTATATCCGCGTTTAATTATTGGTATAATCAAATGCGGACTCGCAGGACGGATACAGTTCAGACAAAATAAACAGTTGGCTCAAACATTTATCTACATGTGATATAACTCTTATTTTTATAATATTTTACACTTTGAAACGTTATCGATACGCGATTATTCTTAGCTTAAATTTCAAACAGAAAAAACAAACATATCCATGGTTATCAAAGTATCATTTACTGTAATGAATGATCTAGTGAGAAACATTCGTTCCTGCCGAGGATTGAACTCAGAACTCTTATGAGTATACAGACTCGCTACTGAAATTTGTAGTTACTTCCTTTTAAGTTCGCACACTCGGGTTGAGCTTCTTTAAACTAAACAATTTAAAAAAAAATCCTTACGATTTTGTATATAAGAACAGACTCGCATCAATGGCCGCGCAGTATAAGAGGCGTCACTCTCTAAATAAACTGGATTGTCAGTTATGGGGATGGAGGTTAGCGTCCGAATTCTGTTTGGGTGTGTTGAGTTTTTTCACTAAATAGTTTCCCGCTCTTCGTTTAAATTCTACCTTCCTCATCCTCACCCTTTTTACTGTGGATTTATATTCACGGTGAAAAACAAGCGGGAAAAAGAAACGAACTAATCCCAAGATTTTAACCTTATCAGCGCTACACTTTTTGCTTTAGTTCAAATAGTTTAAGCTTCATCAGCTCTGTTCGGGAATTTCTGTTTGAGGGGCCATAATAAAACTGCAATACGAATATATTCATATAAGTGTGCATGCGTGCATACAAGCAGACATCTTCGTTGACTGTTGTGGGGAGTTTTGAAATAACTCGTTTCAATGTATTGAGCTGTATCATAAGACAGCATTATACTTTAAAAACATACATCGTTTCAATAATCTAAAATATATATCTTTATTCAATAGAATATATTTATGCGATAAATTAGCTTTTTTTAAATTTATGTTACAAATAACCAATGGTAAACAAACTATTATGCTCGCATGTGAATTTCTGTCTCACTCAGGCAAATTATAGTTTCTATTTTCGGTTAGCAAGTAAATCAAGCTTTGGTGTAGATGTGTCTCGTTTGGGTAGTATATCGCGAAGATAAATAAAGAAGCAGCTTTCATCGATCTGGAGCTCGACAATACTGGTGTCTATCCTTGTGGGAAGTTTGATGTCTATTTCAAGTCGAAATGGGATGTGTTTCACTTCAAAGTTGGAACAACAACAACAAAATTATTCTAAGACACTAAACAACGGCTTAGTGAGACTAAGCCGATTTGCTGTCATTTTGGAAATAGGCTTTGGATATGTTGCCAATTCGCATTTGTGGTTTATGTAGTAAAATAAAAAATGTTTTGTTATTTCAAACTACGATACTTTTTTTGAATATGAAAATACATCTTAAACTAAAATTTGATTTGGGTATTAAGGAAATGTTTTACATTTATAAAAGTTACCAAAACCATTTTCATATACATGATTATATACGCGAATTCAAGCGATTTTCAACTTCTAATTTATATAAATAATATCTATTAAATAACAATGATAATCAAGTCTGAATATTTTCAATAATGAACGCATTTTTTGGTAAAGTTTCTTTTTACAAGAATTCCAAAGTATTTAAATAAGGCAACGATCGGCTCTTATAAGTTAGCTGTCAGTACTTAGCATTGTCAGAGTAAAATTTATCCATGTATTTAAGGTTTACATTTATATTTGGTGATTTTTTATGACATGAGTTGAGGAGTTGCAAATTAAAATGCCAGGGTCCGGGTAGCTAACAGATGAGTTAATGTGATAAAAAATAACCTAACAGATATAATACAACTGTCTTTTTTTTTTTAGTGAACTATGTTGTAAACACAAACATAATAAAACTATGCATGATATTGGAGATAGTTAACGTTTTAAAGTTGACCTCGGTGGTCTTGGTGTAAAGTGCTCAACTCAGGATTCGATGTTCGTGGGCTCAAACCCAGCTGAGGTCTTTGAATTTTTCTTGAGAGATAAAAATCCTTAGCACAACTTCCTTCGGAGGGAAATTAAAGCCGCCGGTCCTGTGTCAGTTGTGGAGTGTAAAAGAACCCTGGAAGGTATGGGAAAATACCTTTCTTGTCAAATTTGGTGGGCTCACTCGTTCTCGATATAGAAATTCTCGTGTGATTATATAATCACTCGGTTCCTACAGGAAATGTAAGTTAAATATCTTAAATAAAAAAATATATTTTAAATGAAACATAGTAATAAATTCAAATTGAAAAATAAAGATAATCCATGGGACCTAATGGGTAGATATGAGGAAGGTAGAATCTTATATGAAACCTACCCACTTCGGTGGCCACAAGGACTAACCCGCTACTCTCGCAATAGATTATACTGCCTCTGACGGGGAGATCGGGGTTCGAATCTTGGACGGGTGTACTGAGGGTGGTTTTTACAAGTGTTTTTCCGCTTTACTTCCACACAAAATTTATTTATTATAATATATCTCCTTAAGTTTTAGGTTTTTAATCTTCTACACTAGTGATTTTTAACCTTTTTCAAATTCATAGCACAAGGAACAAAGCGCTAAATTTGTTAAGGCAAGCCATCTAATTTTAAGGAGTATTTTTTCTCATTAAAATCACGAGTTTTTTTTTGCATGTATTCATGTTACACATTTGTTAACCAATATAAAGACTGCGTTTATAAGTTCAATAGATAACATTATGATAATTAAATTGTATTATTTAAAAAAAAAGTTGATCGTGGATTTAAAATGATTTATTTCTCTTCAACAAATTATTTCTCACTTATTTTTAATCTTCAGCCAAACTAAAGCAAAATCTAATTATCCCTTTTGGCACACTGGCTACTGCTCTAATTATATAGGCCTATTTCCCAAACTCTTGCCAGTTTTGTACCCCTTTCGACTACATACTTACGTATCTTCCAGCCCTTAGCGAAAATAAAAATGAAACGAACCTTTTTAAAATATAAACGGCTGTTCCAAATTTTAATAACACTTTAGTTGTAAGACAAAATATATACTAAACATTGTTTACTAGAATTATTATTATTAAAATAATTATGATTAATTTAACTCGTACCTTAACTCATTCGGTGGCATGTCTAAGGATCCCGGGTTCAATTTCTGGCACAGCCGAAAATTTATCATTGGTGAAATGTGGGTTTACCCTTTCACAATGATGAATCAGTGCCCGGGGACTGGATGTTGTGCCTGTCTTAGTCTTAAGTTAGACTATACGGCATACAGTGGCGGCTCTTGTATAGGCACCCCCTATTTCCACTTGATATTATCGATAATATTTAATATAATGAGTCCTTTTTTCTTTAATTCTCTCTTTATTTTTGTAGTACAATATATATTCTTTAAGCTTAATGTCAGTACTTCAGTAACCATCTCCTAGTTTATGAAAAAATACAAAAATCTTTGTATGTAACTGTGCGCTTCACAGTGCCAGCGACGTGGTGTTTGACTGTTGTGCGCATGCGCACATAGGAGGGGTGAAGAGGAAGGCGGGACTGCCAGGTATATATAGCACTGTTGCTCTCGCAGTGCCGGCTCTGACGTGATGGTGGAAGAAAGTGTTTCTTTTTACTCAGCGTGTGTTGTGCTTAAAAACCATGTACCATATTATTGAATGTGATAAAGTGTAGAAGAGTGTAGAAAAAGATTATTACTCTGCTTCCAGCTATTCAATTTGATTTTTTTTTTCATTTAACAGAAAGACTAAATGCGCTTGTAGTACTTTCAATGGAGACAAATTTCCTCAATGGTCATCCAGAGATCAAGGGAAAGTTATTGAACTTGTAGCGCAAATTAAAACAAGAATAATGAATTTTATTTTTTAATTAATATATCAAGCTTGAACTGTAACAATTTAAGTTAAAGTCTGTAAAAAATGTCTGGTTTGTTTTGATGAATTTACTAGAAATATGTTAAATTAGTATAGTATATAAATTAAGTATAGATAATTGATTCTCAATCGGTATGATCCCATAGAGGCAGGCCCACTAAAAAGTGTAAAAAGGGAACTATTGATGCTATTGTACTGGGCCCAAGTCAAAGGTTCACAATATTTTTTATAGGGGATGAGAGAAAAAAACCTACAAAGTTAACTATAAATAACAATCAATAAAGTAAAATACTTATCTATACTAAGGATTAGTTCATGCCCAGCCCAACCACTGTGATTTCCTCCAGAGGAATTTACCAAACTGGGTAAGGTCATTGAGCAAGCTGAGTAAGTAAGTAAGTAAGTAAGTAAGTAAGTAAGTAAGTAAGTAAGTAAGTAGCCTTAGCTGAAAACTTGACAAAGGACTTATACACACCAGTTTGCTCTACATTGAGCTCGAGCATTTACGATCAACGCAATTATTCGCGATGGCCCACTTCATTGGGAGCATGGTCTACGGTATTACACTCGCAATAGACTAGACTACTGATGACGGGGAGATTGAGGTTTAAATCGATGCCTCTGAGATACTACAGGCTAGGATACTGTTTCCGTGACGTCACACTGAAGGTTTGTTGAATCGCTGGATGCACGATAGGTATTTCACCACTTACATTACATCTATGGCATAGTTACAACCGAAACACCAAATATATATTAAT
This sequence comes from Timema shepardi, assembly GCA_902151425.1. Lineage (NCBI taxonomy): Eukaryota > Metazoa > Arthropoda > Insecta > Phasmatodea > Timematidae > Timema > Timema shepardi. Next base: position 22,794 of record CABFVX010007804.1, read on the forward strand.
TCTTAAATAAGCAAAAATTATAATCAATAATTTTTCAAGTTCTTACCTTGATACAACATTCCAAGCTCATTGTTTAGGAATAATTTTTAAAGATGCGTAGATTTGAAGCTTTCTTTTCTGTGAGGAACCGGAAATTGAATCATTTTTTAGTTTGGAATAATTTTTGGGTAAAATATTTGAAATAACTCCAATTATCTTTTAAGTAATAGAATCAACAAAAACGTCACACTCCCAATTACTAAAATGGTTATTTAAATTGTTTAAGTTGCATTATTATATGACTGGGTTTTGTACTAGATTTTTTTGACTTTTTGGTGAAATAAAATATTTTTCATATTTTTCAGATATCACACACTAGAAGAGCTTGAATGTGTTTAATGTAATGGTTAGGATAAAATCTGTTGGGCACTTTAAACTTCCCATAACCATTATTTTTAATTAACTGCTCGCTGAGCTAGAAGATTTTATTTCCAAAGACTTGTCACCAAATAAAAGAAATTTACACGTTTCACATTTCAATTGATGACCTACATTATTCGCAGCATACCCTGCAATATAAATCGAAGCCATTAAATTGTTTTTAATTACTTCTATACTGTCACAGTCGGAAATAACGTTTTCAAAATGGTACTCACTGGCAATATCATCCTATTTGTAGTTATTCATATTTAAAAGAAATTATTTAATTTCAAATTCCCCAGATTGTGATTATTCTAATTAGATTTAACTTATTAGTTTAAATTTTCTTTCAGGTTCTAGATTTAGTCCGAAAAAACATATGACAATTGCTGCCACACATTTGTCTCTACTGTCGGTCTGAAATTTTCCTAATAATACATAAAAAATCAAAAGATTATTAAACAGGTACTTTACAATAATAATCATAGTTTTTGTTGTGTTAAAGGCCTGTGTAGGCTTCCTGTATTGATTTTCCTGCACGTTTGTTTGATGAATTGTATGTGCTACGATTCATCATATTCTCCCCTCTTATCATACCACGTAAGATGTGGAGAGATTGTCCAGGAATTCCAAAGTTTTAGAGTTTGAATAGTTTTTTGGCTCACATAGGTCCCCCCGTAAGATGTTTCTCTTTCATTGAGTGCTTTACACCATGCATTTACACCTAGATGAATTTAACTCTATACATTTAGCAGTTTCTTGTATATTTTTATTTTTTAATAGTATAAGGGCAGCTATGTTTTTTCGTCAAATAATTGTATTGCTTATTTAAAATTTTGCTATTCCTAAAGATTGCCAGAAAATATTTCTTATGACCCATCTTTATTGGACATTGATAGTTTTAAATGGATCTATTCAAAAATATGTTTACAACTTTTTCATGATCATCCAACATCTTAGTTTTTTCAGATAAATATTTAATATGAGACATTCCTTAACTTCTTGTGCTTAGTGACAGAAATAATTGTCTTAAATATTCAAGATGGGGGAGTGTTTAAAAGTTAGAGTTTCTAATTTACTTGTATACCACTGGATTACTAAAAGAAACAGAACAGGACCACGTTAAAGTTTCCGGCGTGTTTTTGGGTGAATTAAAACCTGTCAAATTAATTTGCTCCCACAAACATTTTGTTTTAATGTTCAATGGATAATTTTCCTCAGTGCCATTACAAGAATATTTTAAAATTTCTGAGGCAGACTTCATTGTATCTTCAGTTGAAAGGGTCTTGGGAATGAATATACCTAGATGACTCAACAAATATACTAGTTTGGACCACCAGTTAATTGACATTTCTGGTCCCAAAACCCATTTAAATTTAAAAATGGGCATGATTACACTACTACGTGAAATCTTAACAATAGAATTTTTCGTTACCTGCCTTGGTGGCGTATTTAGCTAACGCGCTAGTTTAGTGTTGAGCTAGACTGTGGAGGATGAGGAGATCAAGGTTCAGATTAAGGTCGGGTGAACTGGGTGTGGTTTTCCTTGAATGGTTTTCCACTCTCCCTCCACGCAAATACTAGTTAACTTCCTCTAGATTCAACCTTTCTAATTCCTAATCCATTAGAGTAATTAGTATATAAGCGTATAAACCGAACGGGTAACAGTGCTAATTAAAAATTAGAAAAAAAAATTGTTTGTTATTTTCAATGACACTATAATTTTAGGAATGTCTAAAGTAATATTAATTTTCATGAGAATAATACTATTTTCAGATTCTATTTTTGTGAAATTATTTGTATTTATAGAGCTGATTTTACCTTTGAAATCCTGAAAATCTTTAATAACATCATCTTGAGTCTATTTATTTAAATATTCCTCGTCTTAGCAAGCCAACTCTTATCTTCGTTTTTCAGGTGGTGATTAGGAAAATTTGACGGATAGGCATCATTGGTTAACATGGGAATTTTTCTAGACACCGTTAAAACAGATTCATAATCTCTTGTGGCATGATATTATCGGATTATAAATTGCTCACAAAAATGAGATATTCAAATAGAAGTAGAAGTTCCATGTACAAAATCGTCCCTTGGATTGAGCGTATTCACTGTTGACGGCGATTGGAATCCTTGGGAAAAGAAAATGTATTTATATAGTTCTCCTTTTGAGAATCATAGTTAGATTTACACCCATGAACACAACACTTAAGAGGTGACCCAGTATTCCTGAGAAATAAACCCTTCCGTGTGACGTCACCAACTCGCATAGGACAACCATCCAGGCCTGTTATTATCTCGAAGGTCTCGTTCAAATCTAGGTCGGGTGTAGTAAGGGTGGTTTTTCCAAATGGTTTTCCAATTTCCCCCCACACAAATGCGGGTACATTTCCTATATATAGCCTTCCTCCTACCTAAAATAATTAGTGTAATTAGTATATAAACGGATACCCCAAACGGGTAGTAAGACGCAAAAAAGTATTATATCATGAGTTTAACGTGCATAGAGAAAGTAAAGAAAAATAATTATATTAGGTTTAGTAAGTCTTTAAATCATATGATTATTTCTGAAAGCTACATATATTATTTCAAGCATTTGTTTAACGCCTGATGAGTATTAGCTATATGCTAATATAACCCTTTGCTACGCAAGTGCAAGGATAGGGAATATTCTTATTTTCATATCTCTATTAATAATCGTTTGTTCACAAAGACGCACAGACGAAACGAGATTACATACTGACTTTCACGACGCCTCGTGGGAAATACATGTAACTTATTCGTATTCATAAGTTTTATAAACTTTGTTCGAAACTTTTTTTGTCAATTTTTTGTCACCCTTATAATGCGCTATTTATTTTTATTATTATGTGAAGAAGTACAACAAGAAAAAGTAAGAAAATTTGTTGTTGCTTGACATAAAATTAAAATACAAACGTGTAAGTTATTATTCAAGTATAAAAACAAAGAAACCTCACTTCCCCAGCGAAGACGTAGATAAATGGACGATTGTCATATATTCTCAGTGGTGGGAAGATATGAGAAAAGTAGAATTTAGAAGGTATGTTACCCGATTTAGCTTAGGGGTAAAATTGTGAAATATTTTAGGAAAAACCTCCTCAATTTTCCCGAATGTAATTTGAACCCCAAACTCTATGTCACTAGCAAAACCTGATTCTGACGAGACTGTTACTTGTGTCAACGTATTCACTGGTGTGAGTAGATATTTTAATACAAGTGATAAGGATGAGGAGGGTATTTTTGAGGAAATACACTCGTGTTACCTTGGAACGAAAGTGAGTAAGGCACGCGTAGAAAACCATCCCCACAGCACCTGCTTTCTATTAAAAACCCAAATATATTTCAACGGTGACCGAGTGCAATGCGTGCGAGTCCAACCCCCTAGATTGCTCGACCCCTACAAAGGTGTGTGTGTTTACTGGTAGAGGTTTGCGCCGATGTTAAAAATAAATCAACACGATTTAAATTATTTGATACCCGCCTCGGTGGCGTAGTTGGCTAACGCACTTGTCGTGTTGAGCTCGACTGCTGAGGACGGGGAGATCGAGGCTCGAATCTCAGTCGAGTGAACTGGGGTTGGTTTTTCCTAAATGGTTTTCCACTCTCCTTTCACGCAAATGTGGGTTCATTTCCTCTAATTCAACCTTCCCAATTCATAATCCATTAGCGTAATTAGTACTTAAAGCGTATAACCCGAACGGGTAGTAAGACGCGGTGCTTAATAATAATAATAATAATAATAATATATTATTTGATGGTCTTGTGGTAAAGTGCTCGGCTCAGGACCCAATGTTCGTTGGTTCAAACCTAGCTGGGGTGGACGGATTTTTCTCGAGCGATAAAAATCCGTAGCATAATTTTCTCTGTAGTGGAAGTAAAGCTGTCGGTATAATGTTGATTGGGGCACGAAAAAGAAACAAGGAATGTATGTGAAAATACCTTTCCCGGCAATATTGGTAGGCCGTTTTGCACTAGCTCATAGAAATTCTCGTGTGCTGATATATTCAGTCGGTTAAGAAAGTGCACGTTAAATACCTCAAATAAATATATTAATTTTTATCATACTAGTAAAGAATACAAGTTAAACTCTGTCCACACGCTCCATGACCTTATTATGTCCATAGTCCATTTGAAAAGATCCACTTCATAGTATCTAACAGATTTTTCTGTACACAAAGTCCCGATATTCAAGTTCATAGTCCGTAATCCATAATACGTAGTTTGTAGTATTGTTGGTACATTTTATTAGCTTTAACTTTATTGGGAATTGTCACTACGAGCTGCTTCGGAGAGCCACTCACATACAAATAAATCAACATTGATATGGAAATCGAGGTGAAATCATCAATAGTAGTAAATTAAACGGTTGCATCCTTGCTTGTACTTTAATAGTAATGCATAGGAAGCTATAGGGCAACTATATTATAGCAATTGTAGTTTTGATTACAAATATTAAACCAAAAATCAAAACTATCAATTTGTTTATTATGTTTGGAGAATTTGGAGAAATTGTTTTATCTCTACGAATTTGATTGGACAAAGTATACTACTCTCTCATTGGGTGCCACGATACTACGCGATTAAGGATACAGAGTGTGTGCACAAAATTAAAACTTAAGGGAGTATTACGGGTCTCACGAAGAATGGGAACAATGCTTTGCCCATTTATTACCTCTCCCGTTTGACTAGTTTCTAGCGGTACAGTAGTCCCATGGCTTCTTTGGTGCTGACAACTGACAGTTAAAATTTTGGTATATACCTACATTTTTACTGTCAGAAGTGACAGCTGCTAAACACATGTTTTTGCAGATCATTTGGTTTGGCGTGGGGATACATAATTTGGTCTGGTAACTCTTCAAAGCCGTCAGCTGTGAGCTGTCGGTCAGCACCAAAGAAACCATGGGGTTACTGTAGTTCCGTACCAAAGTATAATCGCTCAGATAATATTAGTGTTCTATCTCCCAGGGACTCCCTTTCAAAAATCTTCCTTCCACAGAATAAGCCGACTTGTCTTTTAATAGTCTATTAAAAATTAAAATTATTAAGTTTTTTAATATACGAAAATAAGACAATATTCTATCCTAGGTTCAATAGCACTAAACAAAACTCAAATAAGAGTGGTAGATGGTGTTACAGCCCTGTTTTTATAGTAAAGACCTCGTCGAAAATTTATAATTTTTTGCAGTCAACATTAATGTCAATTTACTA